>JAJTUV010000892.1:0-297500 GCA_021653895.1 Mastomys natalensis
TCATTTGTACAAATCCATTCCATTCCATTCCAAAGCTGTAAAACTCTGCTGAAGGTACAGATCTGAGGGATCAGACAAGAGCGTAACGGCCCATTGATTCCAGGAGAGGTACTGGGGACCATGGGCGGGGAAGAAGGCTGTCTGAGGAGACACAAGACCACACAGTGAATTCTAGAAAGCACAAGAAAGAGAGCACATACTATTTGTTAGGTCAAAGCCAAACATGAAGTTAGCCTGTGAGGATGATTATGACAAAACCCCATATACATTGCTAAAGGCTATATTTTTTATAATCTTGGCCATAGAAAATAGTAGCAAACATGGTATATGGTAATTTATAAGACTCTCTGGCTACAGTTGGGGAGGGGATAGAAACTGTCTGAAGACTTAGAGAACTGGGAGTCAAAACCAGAGAAAGGAGGGAGTCTCCGGAGAGTTTTAGTGAGTATGATTTGTGGAACCTAGAATTGATGAATGGGTAAGGAGGTGTACGGATAGGGAAGAATCAAAAGTAACTTATCTTTATGGACTGATGACCTGAAAGATGGGGAATGATATTCACAGTGCCATAAAGCCTAACATTGTTTTGTTAAAGAAGCTGTCCTACAATGGGTAGCAGATAGGGCTCAGTGGCATGAGTTTTCTGGGAATCTACTAAAGTATGTCAACTGTACGTGCAAAAAAAAAAAGTGTGTTTATTTCATAATTATCTTTTAATATTTCAAAAGCTGCTAAAACATAACCTATATTGTGCTGGTCTTATTCAAAGAGGTGCTATAATGATTACAGAGAAGCTGGGATGTTGTGATGCATTTACTGATCTGTCACGCTTTGCACGGGCTCCCATCTCCTGCATACTGCTAAGAATCTCAGAGTTAAATCGTCAATTTTAATAAAGTACAGATGTGAATAGAAGACTTTTTTCCATCAAATATTTTACATTCAAGTACATCAACCCTTAAATTGTAAATTGGACCCTATTTTTATTTGATTTTTTTTTTAAATTGCTCATTAGGTTCAACCAGACCAAACGAAGTCATGATTAGATTTAGTAAGTAAAACAAAAGGAATATTTTTATATGGTTAGAATGCCAACTATTGGACTTACAAATTACAGCTGAAGACATCTAGGGGAAATTGTGATACGATAAAATTCTGTATCTTATAAAACAGCTTGGTAATATAGGATTGTGCTGTGCTGGTCACTGAATGAATGATAGATTGGATTTAAGTAATAGTTTTAAGTTGTCTCCATCTTTGTCTAGGAAAATTCCCTGCCCTTTCTGTAAGGATGCTGTTACGTTTTTCACTTTGACTGATAATTTAATGATGATCCCTGGCCACCCAGACCTCTAGGCTCTGAGCTAGGCAGCAGAATGAAGGAGGGATGCTGTCTACAGAGCCCTTCCACGGTGTTATGATTTGGAATGAAATGTACCACAAAGCTGCATGTCCTGGGACCCGAGTTGTCAAATGGTGGCTTTGGAAGAAGTGATTGGATTCTGAGGACTATGGTCTATTTAATGGGAGGTAGGAAAATTAGGAAGTCCTGCCTGGTTAGAGGAAGTGGATCACTGGGAACATGTAGTGAGAACTGCATGTCTCCCTGGACTTCTCCTCTGTTCTCTTACTCCGTATCACATGCCTACACCTATGCCTGTGCCACAACGAGCTTCTGCCTCTCATGAGTCCAGAGCCACAGACCCGAGTACCATGGGCTGAAACTTATACATTAAAATAGGTCTTTATTCCCAACCTGCCCCCACCAACCAACACACCATTTGTATCAGTGATGTGGAGTCACTAGTAAGGGAAGCAGACAGGATAATCTACAAATTGCATGGTACTATGATATGTTTGTCAAGGACAGAGGTGTGCCCACAGGAACTGTGACCATAAGAAGGGAAGAACTAACTCTGGGAGAGGGAAGGAAGGGCCAGAGAAGTCACCAGAAGAGGGAACACTGGAGGGCTGTGAGGGATGAGCAAGAGATGTGGCAGCCAATGACAAGCAGCCCATGGAAGACAATGCCATAAGAGTGTGACTTCAGGAGTCAAGCTTGTCAACTTGTGTCTCTTCTCTGGGAATTCTCTCTCACGGGAAAGCCAAGGTTCCTAGATGGCTCAGGCAGCCTGCAAGGAACAGCAGTGACTCTTGAATTTTAAACTCCATGACCGGAGACAAGTTCGTCACTGTTTTCCATAATGTGCACACTGCCTGACTCCAGGTAGATGACTGATAAATACATATTGAGGAATGAGGCCACTGGCTGATACTCAAGTGCATTAGGTTGTCATTGTCCTTATTCTAGATAGGTTCCTGTTTGGCTCCACATAGATGTATTTATTACGCCCTGTGCTAATTTGAAAAGGTAGAAAAATTCACTGTGGTAATACAAGATAAGGAAGAAAAAAAATTGAGGAACGTATGTTTATCTTAGAAGAGGGGAAATAAGTCTATTGGTCTAGTTTTTATTTATTTTTCTAGTTGAAAGGTTTATGATCAAATGAGAAGTGGTGTTTGGGAATATTTTGAATCTTCTTTCTGAATATCCAGTGTTTACTCATCAGTCTTTAAATATCAGTAGTTCTGAACTCCATCTCCTGATATTGTCCTAGGAGTACATAGATTTCAAAGGCTCTTCCCTGGCCCCGTTGAGCTCATACTAGCAGCAAAGGTGGGCAAGCAAAGCTTGTTGCTGTACATGACAGGAGGACTTCAGAGCCAGGAGTGAGCACCAAGCCAAAGTTTTCTACACTACCATATCACTGAGACCTAAACACACTGGCTCTCAGCCCGTGAGTCACAACACTTTGGGTTTGAATGACCATTTCACAGCGGTGGCTTAAGACATCAGAAAACACAGATGTCTGCGTTACAGTAGCAAAGTTACAGTTATGAAATAGCAATGAAAATCATTTCATGGTTAGTCACCACAATATGGGGAACTGTACTACAGGGTCACAGTGTTAGGAAGGTTGAGAACCAGTGTACTGATTATAGCTTTGGAAGGTGAGAATTTAAGGATTAAACTGTGGTTTAAGATGAACCTGGTTATTACCTCGGGTAGGAAATGTGATACTGTAATTTGACTGCAGGTCTGTAAAATCACAGTACCAAAGGCTTTCTTTCGTACCACACTTCATTTCCTTTAACTAAAATATAACTATATATAATGATTTCTAAGATAAAATATCTTTCTGCTTCTATAGTACCAAGTATACATGTAAAATAGGGACATGTAAATTAGGGCCTGGAGTCAGACTTACACAGTCCATTTTATGCCACTGGATATTGAACATTTAAAAATGTATAACATGTTAAGGTTGAAAGTACCCAAATTAAAAATGAAAATGGAGGCCCTGGAGAGATGACCCAGTGATTAAGAGCAGTGGCCCCTCTTCTAGAGGACCTGGGTTCAATTCCCAGTAGCCACATGGCAGCTCACACCTGTCTATAACTCCAGTTCCAGGGTGTCTGATAGCCTCACAGGGACATACATGCACAGAAACCACACAAAACATCAAAGCACATGAAATAAAAGTAAATTATAGGGAAAAATAAAAATTAAAAACTATTAAAAAGAAAAATAGAAATGGCTTGTCACTTCTTGATATCTTTGTCACTGACATAAATAAGTCAAGTTCAGTTTATGGACAGCTACACTCAGTTGAGTTCTACTGTTTATGGTCGTTTTGCTTATTTATTTGAGGAAGAAATGTCTGGATTCCTAAACTACCCGAGGCTTATCCTATTCAAATAGTGGCCCACAGTTGTGTTACCCATTTAGGATTTGTGAATCAGAGTGTTCGTGTAACTTGAAAAACACTGTTGAGATATTCTAGCCATGCTTCTGCTATGGAATTTCGTGTAGAAGACCCAAATCGGTCTATTTCAAAGTCCAAAGGAGCAGTATTAGCAGGTAGATTCTTAGTTGATCTATGATTTATGCATTGAGCCCTTGGATTTGTAGACAGTTAATTTATAAGCTATATAAATTACCCAGTGTTTAGATCAGTGTGCAAAGTTTTTCCTAAGGAAAAAAACGCATTGAACATTAATGTGTGTTAAATCTACAGAATGTAGGATGAGAGCGGATTTTGTTTTATTGATATATGACAAGGCTTAGGAAAATTTCATTTTCCTGATATCCAAACCTTCTGTTGATCTACGGTGGTGAGATAAGATTACTGTAGTCAGAAAACTCTCTTGATGATTTAATTGTACTCATAAATTCTTAGGTATTTCTAATTTTTACATGGACATGTGAATTTATATTTATGAGATGTATCTGCTAACAGCAGCTGAGACACATTAATTCTGAATCCGTTTTAGCATATTTCACTTCATCCTCTTAAGATGCTTTTTAAAACACCCTTTACTGAGATCCTTTGTCCTCATGGCTTTGGTCTCTGTCTCATGTTTAACCAAGTGTTTCTGATAATCCCTCACTTTAAAGCTGGGTTCTGAGCAAACAAGTTCTAAATCAGATTACCAGAGTTCTAGATCGATGCTAGAAGCTCTTCTACTGTGCTAGTAAATTATTCCACTAGAGTTAAAGAATGAAAGAGAAGTTATCTTCTACAAAACCACAACAGATTGCATTGAAGACATGTCTACCTAGATGAGCCAAGCACTGGTCTTTGTGCTATTACAATAAATCACTGTTGTGATAATCCAGAGAGGCAGAAAGCCTGTGGAAGATTCCTGTATAAATCCGTTTCAGAGTGGAGAGGGAAACGGTCGGGCTCATTCATACCTTGCATGCCTTTACTTTCAGGAGCCTTAGCCTGGATTGCAATTTGTAGTTTTAGTTTTTAAGAAGAGTGACATGAATATTTTAAAATGCAATTTGGTATACTACATTATTGATCGTGGCATTATTTATGTTAAGATTGTCCTTAATCATAAAGGCCTTGTCGAGTGCATGACAGAGTGGGGTGGGTTGAATTTCTCCCTCTGTATTTAATGTCATTAACTCAGGGGTCAAGGCAGCAGTAAATTCTCAGGGAAGGCACATTGGCTTTTCTCCATATTGCCTCTAGATATGAGGTTAATGTATAGGTAGGAAATAAATTCATTGGGTTTAGAAATGACACGCTCAAAGATATTAACAAATAAATATTAACTTACCTCAGGAACAAAATATATTTTTAAGAGGTAAAGGAGAATGACTGACCCCTTGCCTTTGGAGGACAGGAAAAGTACAGGCGATTTAGTTAATGAAAATATCTTGGACAACTGAACCTTCGCTTTTCCTTTCCTTCCTTCCTTCCTTATTTATTTATTTTAAAACATGAACTATTATTTCAGATCCCCACAAGTAGTTTTAAAGGCAGGGTACATTTCCTATCACACTGTCTGTTTTCTCAATTATGGCATAATTGGGTGCTCTGGTGTTCTTAAAACATTGTCGACAGGTATAACGTAAACCTCCACCCCTTCAGAATGAGTTGCGGATACTGACTGGCCTCCTTTCTGAAAGGTACAGAGCAGAAAGCGAGAGTTGGGAGGAGACTGCAGTGGAGAAGCCTGCAAACACTTCCTCAGCCGGAGGTTTGACGGCTGAGGCTGCAGGATCAGGATATCAAGGCCTAGCCGGGAAGCTGCCACAGGGAAGATGTATGCCGATGCCATGCAGTGTGTCTCCCGGAAGGGATCCTGGGATGGAGAGCGATTAAACGTGAAAGCTACGGAAATGTAAGGATCATGGAGCTTAGTTAATAATGCATCAACCTCCATTCGTTATGCTGATAAATCTGCCATTCAGTTACAAGATAGTAAGGGAAAACCCGGATAGGGAGTGTCTTGAAACTCCTAGTATTGTATTCGTCATGTTTTTTTTTTTTTTTTTAAAAAAAAAAAACACCGTTCTAAAATAACCATTTTTATACAGTCTTTAAATTTTGCACACGAAACACATTTACGACCACTACGCCCTTAGAAGGATCTTATTCGTGTTAGATTTATCGGGCTTCCTCTGAAAGTTAGACACACTTCTCGGTCTAGCTGTGCAGAATTAGTACACTGCCTAACACAGTCACCGCCTTAGATGGTGGTGGTGGATTGTCTGAGCCCTAGATTTCTAGATTTATGACTCTAGACCCAGAAGTAAAAATCTACAGCGAGTTGAAGAACTCTTCAGATTTATTTCCGAAGTCACTCAGTGCCATTTACAAACATCTGTTCTGTGCTGTTGATGGAATTAGGGGCTGGGGATAAAATACGGCACAGCCTGGTTCAGGCAGCTCCACTGGTTCTTGAGGAGAAAATACGGGGCTGCGCAAAGCATCCAAGAAGCAGCCAAGGTAATGGGGCTCACTGCCTTTCCTTCGTGACCAGCTCATTCATTAATTCAAAATGCATTGTCATAATGACTTCACAGTGTAACTGGGTGGAGGCTGTGTGGAGTGCATCAGTGAACGGCGCAGACCCGTGAATTCATGTGGGCGTCATTACAGAGTTAGCTGTTTGACATAAAGTCACCCTCCTATTCTAACGTAGATGCTGTACTTGTGCATTGGTGCCTCCTCTCATCTCAGGAAAACCTTTTTTCCTTCCGGTATTCTCAAGGTGCCTCAGCTTCTGCCCTACCCTGTTTAAGACAGCAGTGTAGTTCCTTCGTAGATGATCGGGGCTCAAGTACAGGTCCTAGCTGTGCCTCACAATAACCGTAAGTCACACAGAGTCTCAGTTTCCTCGTGTATAAAATGACAGGAATGCTTTTATTTTACACATTATTGTAAATCCAATATAACTTGTATCCGATGACCAGATAAGGACTGGGAAAACCGGCTTTCTAGAACTAATACAGCTCACTAGAAACGTGAATATTTCACTAAGCCAGTCGCTTACTGTATTTGAGCTGCCCAACCTTTTAATGTAGCGCATACCACCGTCGCTTGCATTCTTTTAAAATGATATCGGTCTTGTCCACCGTCACTTCCCAGAGGTCCCTAATGCAGAGTGACATTCTGGACTCTCGGCTTTTGCAAAACAACACATTTCCCCCATTTGGATTTTCTGTGCACTCCTAACACGCAACCTCCAATCCCAGAAGGGTCCAGAGGCAGCTCCATAAACTCTCATGACTCATTAATTCTGTCTATAATCACATAATTAATTAATCCATGCTGTGGAGGGTATGAGTCTTCACACCCAGTAAGATAGATGTGGGTGTATAAGACCCGTCTCAGCTCTAGTCAGTTTTGGCCATCAAAATGGCCGCTGGGAACTGTGGGTAAGGGGTGTGGCTTAGCCAGCCCCTTGACATTGCACTACCAAGTTAGACCATTTGGAATCCTAATCCATTTACTACCGGTATGTGAGCGTGTTATACTTATAAATATACTTGGAAATCTTTCAGGCATTTCAGTGTTAGATAACGCCCAGGATGTGTTTTACCTGTTTTTCACCCCATTCTGACTCATTGTTATTATCTTTTCCTCTTAACTTGATTTCTTTCTGGCTTTGGAAATATTAACATGTCAGAAATTTTAAAAATTATCTTTATTTCCTGTGTCAAAGTGTTGAAGAAAAAAAAAATAAATTTTTCATTCTTTAAAAAAAATATATCATTTTTATCCAGTAGAGGGAGTCAGCTACAACTGAATGGAGTTTTGGACAGATATTTAAAGCAAAAGTAAATACAGACTTTAATTTTGTGGTTTCAAAATTGTGTAAGCATACCAGTTTAAGCACATGTACACAATGGAGGCCTCAATAACCTAACCTTGGGTGCTCTTTTTGGAGGGTCAACCAAAATTTTTTTGAGTTGCATAAACACATTTATCTATAGTCTTGTGTTCACCTACCTACCACACTGTTTTGATTTCCATTTAATATAAAGGATCCATATATATAAGGATATGAACATAAATGAACTTGAATCATTTTTATTTATTTTTATTCTTTACATACATTATAGTCCTGACCACAGTTTCTGCTACCTTCACTCCTCCCTGTACCCCATCTCCTCTCTAACCCCTAACCTCTAACCCTTAAAAAATAATAATCAGACCTACCAGGGATATCCACCAAACAGAAACATATTTATTTTTAAAACGCTTAAGTAAACAAACTTTACTTAATATTCTAAAGTAAAATATTTACATCCTAACATATAATCAGATCGGATTTTAACCTCAAACCTATGACATCATTGTCCAAGAAATGTTTAAACTCTTGATGGAATCTTAAGATGAAAACCCTTTGAGGTTCTTTAGGGCCCTGGCACCTGCTGCGGGAGGCCCCGTTCACTTACCAGTTCGATGAGATCAGCCAGCAACTTTGTTGGCCTCCTCTCCCTGCCTCTGTCCCAGTAACATTAGCTGCTCCTTAAGATTAGTCTGTTTGATTTTGCTGCACGGATACATACCAGCAGTTTCATTAGCGAGCATGGTGATCAAGGAGGGCCGAGACAAATCCTTGGTTCCAGGTCAAGAGTTCATCCAGCTCAACAGGCAGGTGGTGCACCGTTAAACTCTTCTCTTATGTCACCTGCTTGATAAACTGCTTTAATTTCCGGTGTTGTTGACCCACCCTCTCCACCTCCTCCTGTCCTTTTGTCAAAGCGTGCCTACCCCCCTCCACCGACTCTTCTCTCTGACAAACGTACGGATTGCAGATGCTATTGTTTGATGCATTTGAGGAGGAGTAAATAAGACAGAAGTTTGTACATTTGAAGAGTTGGTTTTATTTTCTAAATAATGTATTGACCAACAGTGGGGTGTACTGAAGTAGCCTTGACTTACCGAGGCCTGACCAGAAGAACAAGCATTCCAAATTAAACTTTCTCAATACAACTTCCGGATAAACTGACAGCAGCCTTGTACCATACACGCTTAGCATAATACCTGGGAAATTATACTCCTTCCCTTAGATGCCAAAATGTAGACAGTTCCTTTTTAGACAGGACCGAGATTTTGTTTTTCGTTAAATTGTTTTATTACCTTTAACTTACCACCTAGCTAGTCCTTGGGGTCCAGCAGACGACTGTTTACCACATATTGATGGGAAAGAGCTTTGAGTCATCTTGGCCCGGTGCCCTACCATGCGACATGCCATCTCTGCAGGGAACCACGGAGCTCATAAAACTAGCTCACCTTTAATATTCAAAGGGCAGTTACAGGGTCCTCTGAAGATGCCCTTTAGACAGTGAGCCAGCTCCATTGTTACAGTATGGCTTGCTGTGTGCCTCTTTCTTCTATTTTATCTTAAACATTGCCTGTAACCTCTCCTGAGCAAACCAGGCTGTCCCTTAACATTGCAAGTAATTAGAACAAGCCGGCCTTCTTTGTTTTAATCTGTTGCTGTACACTCTTTCAGGTGGACTTTTGATATTAGTAACGATTCACTTTTTATTCTGAAGTTGAACTTACAGTAAAATATAACGTTGTAATATTAACAGATGCTTGATCTTGAAAAGAAGGCAATTAGATTTTCAATATGCAGTCTTAGAGGGCATGAAAGGGAACGTCAGGGATGATTGGATGGTAAGGATATTTGCTAGGTTTCAACTGTGTAAATGAGAACAATGGAGGAAGAAAGCAGAGGGTTGTCAACATCTCTTCCCCCAGTTGACCAATTGAGAGATTTCCTGAAGTTTCAGGATGGTTCATGACATCATCATTAAAACAACCAGAGTAAATGCACAGAACCTTTTACCTTTCAGTTAATGGTCGGCTGTTTTTAAAAAGAAAATATTGTTTATATTTGCAACTAAGATGGGGGGACAAGCAAGACTTTCCTCTTAAGAGAAACCGAGGCCCCACTGAAGAGATTTATTCGGAAGATCTAAATTGTAACTCAGGAGACAAATTTCACACAGGCTGGAATTGGGGCTCTGAGGTCACAGATCTGAAAGCCAAACCTCAAGGTGGGATTATGTCAGTTGCTACTCAGGAATTTAGACAGGACCAGGCTGGTTAGCAAAGCCAGCTTATAAAAGTGGGGCCGTTCATTGAAAGAATACACACAAGGCAACTTTGGAAAAGGAAGAGGGAGACAGGCGGTGAAGGAGAAAGAGGGAGATGGTCTTAGCAGATGAAAATGTTGGGACAGAAGACTCCATCGCTCTTGTAGGTTAGAATCCACTAATATAAAGGATCGTGCTCTCGGCAGGAAAATTGCTAAATGTAGCAAGTAGTGAGTCTAAAGTTGGCCCAGAGCTAGCAGCAGATAGAGGAGGTCTGGTGTCTTACTGGCTCTGCCCTAGTACTGGGGACATCACAGTCTGCCTTTGTCTGTTAGATTTTAGTTTTTCCATGTTTTTTTTTTCTTTTCATTTTGAGACAGTGTCTCCCTCTGTACCCAGACTGGTCTGGAATTCATTATGTTACCTATTAGCCTTAAACTGACAATCATCCTCCTGTCTCAGCCTCCCAAGTGCTGGACTTAAAGCATGAGCCACCATGCCTGCTCCCATGCTTTACATAGTGGTTTTTATTTCTCACCTATCAAAATAAGTGTGCAGATCCAAGTAATATAATAACACCAACTATTATTAACTATATATTATTTGCTTATACTATATAACACTTATGTAATTATTACTAATTGCCACTTAATCACCATGTGAGGGAGAATGAGAAAACTCTCCTAGTAACGGCAGCAGTTTAGAAATCATAACTTGGAAGTCAAAGCCTGATCTGGAAGTCTCCAAGAACCTGCGGACTTTGGGAACAATGCAGAACATGTTCGGGCAGCTTATACACAAAGAGCTGGTGACAAGCTGCCAGGTGTTTCGGCTTATTTTCCCTTATAAAAAATTTAAAACAAGCCTTAAAAGGTTATGGTTTATTGGTTTGAAATCCTACAGAGTAAGCATTTCACAGTTTGAATATTGATTTTTTTTCCTTACTAGTAGATGAACTATATGAAATGAAAGGACTTTTTAATTGCATTTGTTATAGTTATCCTGTATGAAAATGCAGGATAAGATCATTTTAGAATCTTAGGATAGAAAGGAAAAAGGCAACAATGTTGCAATGTTCTCTGCTTAACCACCATTCACTTATTCTCTGTTCTGTGCATTCTTCAATAAGTGCTTCTTCGTGTCCAGGGCTCTTTGAGGTGATGGGTGTGTGACAAAGACCTTCATGGTGATGACTGGTTACACAAGATATCTGGATGATGCAAATGGTACCAGCATCCTGAATCTTATCAGGGTGACTGTAAGGTGGGACGGCTGAGTGTATCACAGTATGGCAGTATGGCTGGAGTTCAGAGATAGGCTGAGGCCTGAGAAGAAGGAGGAATTGGAGCAGGAATGGGAGGAAGCTCTCTGAAGAGGATGGGTGCGTCTTTCAATAAAGCTATGATGACAAGCAAGAATCTTGTTGCCTCTCTGGAAACCTCTTTAGGATAGATTCTTCCCTTGAAATTACTGTACCGCAGGATAGATTTGTGTGCAAGGCTCTTGGTACAAACACACAGGGAGCTCTGAGAGGAAATGGCCCTCTCTTGGGATACGGACATAGGCGTTGTGTGCAGATGCTTGTGTGGGGATACCAGCACTCAAAATAGATGAAAGCATTTCTCATTATTATGGTGTATAGTCCTCTGATGGTTTTGATGCTGAATATTTCATGTATTTATCATTTGTATAGGTTCTTGGTGTATGTGTATGCATGTTCATGTGTTTGCATAGGGTTGTGTAGGTGTGTCTGTGTGTGTCTGTGTGTACACACTCACATGGGTGTGTGCTTATGTGAGTACATGTATATAAGCCAGAGGATGGTTTTTGATGTCTCCCTCAATCATCCTCTCTCACTTTATTTTTTGAGTCAGGGTCTCTCATTGATTCCACAAGACTGTCTGACCAGTCCCTGGGTCTTCCTGTCAACGTCCGTTCCCAGTTTTTACATTATACTGGCATAGCAACTTGGATTTTACTTAAGTGCTGGGAAACTGAACTCAAGGCCCTGTGCTTGTAAGCCAAGCTTTTACCAATTAAGCCGTCCCTACAGTGTAGATTTTACCCTCATGTGTAGAGCTTTACCCTCATGCCTTGCCTACTGTCTATCCATGTCTATATTTGCATCGTACTGACCTTGTCACTAATCCTCAAACACACTCTATACAATAATACTGGTCTTCTCCATATTGTTTCAAAAATTTTTTATAATTCTTATTATATTTTAGCTCTTTCATTATTAAGATTTTTTTAAGTATAAAATGCCTTTATTTTCCCTGACGTTGTTTTTACGCTTGGAAGAGTGTCATCTGAAACTGAAAACGTTTTCCTAGATCTTTTAAATTTTACGTTCGATTTCTTTACATGTAATACCTATCAAAATGGAGTTTATTGGGGTGTCCACGTGGCATTTCCAGGTCTGCCTCATTTGGGGAGGATTTAGCTGATTTTTCCTCTCTGCATGTTGAGTGTTGGTATACATTCCCTTTGTTGTTAACTATATTCTTCTATTTACTGGCGCTTTCCTTATGCCTGTCCCTTTTTGCTCACTCATCTTTACCTCTTTATATAGTTGGCACATGTTTTTGACCTTTTCTTTCTTCCCTTTGATTGGTGTGTGTGTGTGTGTGTGTGTGGTGTGTGTACCCTTTACAACCATTTAGCCGCCATGTCTAAGTGCACAACTCAGTAACATCCCATATATTTACAGTATTATAGAACCACCAACACTATTGCACACCCCAACTTTTCGCAATTCTAAGTAGCAAACCTATACCTACCAAGAAATAACCCCAACCCTCACAGGGGTTTAAATCATGACACACTTTAACACCTGATACAGATGCAACCATCCTATCCATGCTTTTCTGTGAAACTTATGAGTGTAGTTGGAAGCATATACAGTGTCCTTTTACTTGAGTTTGAATACAGTTTTTATTTTTGAACTGGCACATAGTAAGTATGTGTATTTATGGAGCATAGATAGCATGATACTTTCATACATACATGTATGTAATGAGTAATGATTGGGTCAAAATACATGGCACGTCCAATCAGGTGTTTCTTTGTGTTCAAAGCTGGGGCCTTGTTTGAAATGCTTCTCTGAGACTATCTGAATCCTGGATTTAACGTCCCTATCACTCACCACTCACCCAAGCATGGTACTCGTCTTATTTCTTTTCTCCTTGAAAAATATCTCACGGAAGCGATCTGAGGAAGGCAGATTTATTTTGTTCCGGTTCATGGTTTGGGGCTACAGTCCATTGTGGAGGAGAAATGAAGTGGAGAGATCTTGGCTGTGGTTTTAGGAGCATAAGGCAAGTGTAGTTAAGTAGAGAGAGACGAATTCTGATCAGTCCAGGACAACAGTCCAGGGGGCGCTGCCGACTTTCTGAATGGATCTTCCTTCTGCACTTAGACCAACCTCGTATTGAGCCCATGCTCGATACTGACACGCTCAGGCATCCTCTGCTAGGTGGATCTGCATCCAATCACGTTGACAATCCCGAGTAACCTTCAGACTATCAGACTAGAGTCTCCTATCTTCCTTTCTCACATCTATTGTCACCTGTCCTGTCCATCATCTGTCCTGCCCGTCCCGCTGTGGTTCTTATTGCTCTAGTCTCCACTCCCCTCCTACTCACCACTGACCCATCCCTGTTCCGGTCCTCACCACCGAGCACAGGAACTATTTCCTGACTGAGCCACTTCCTCTCCTTCTTCCAGTCATCCTCCATTCTGGCCTCACAAGGAGTCCCATGCCACTTCTGTACCTTAAAGGCTTCCTGTAGTGTCTCACCTTCGAGATAAGGTCCGGGTTCTGTGGGGCAAGCTTTGTTCTGCTCAGGTTCATGTCCATCATCCACGGTTTGCTGCATCTTTGCTTATGCCTCCGAGTGCTCTTGTACTGCTCTTTCCTTCTCTTCTCAAGGGTAGTACATCTCTGCTTTCTTCCTACACTGTTACGGCTGCACTGGGAAAGTCACAGCCCTGAGATGTAATGAAATAATCCACTCACTACAGCATCTATGATGAGACCGATTTGTTTATTCCGAAGCCTACACAGGATACATGCTACAGATATACCCAGTCACACTGCATTCATCTCATGGATGTCTCTTTTTAAAGGGTGGAAGCTGACAAAACTTTTCTGAAATCTATTTTTCAATGTTACTTACTGTCAACTATTTTCTCCTTAATTGCAAACTTACTTTTTATTGATCTAAGTGAAGACCCTTCATCTCTCCTAGTCCACTTGTTAAACAGAATGGTTCAATGGCTTGTATAGGAAAGAAGTTGTCCTTTTCCACCACCTGTGCTGTCCTTTTACTTTTGAATGGGTCATGCGTGTGCATCGTACTGCCTCCTTTTGCTTAGTTATGGTGACTATTAACTGAGCTTGTCTGTATTGCTCCATCCCTATGCTGGCCACTTCACTGTAACCCATCTCCTAGTAACTGCATATGCACCTTCTCTGAAATGCAAGTTTTCTTGGAGCTTATAAGAATACGTGAAGCACTCATGAGCTCTTTCACAGAACTTGTGCTGCCCCGGAAGCAGAACCCTAGGTATTTTAAGCCGTGATTGGAAAATGTCCGGAGAACAAAAAAATTAATTCAGCAGGAGAGGTGCGGTATCCTAAGAAGAAAATGTAACTCTGCAGCATTATTAAATAGAAACATTGTTGCATTGTGGTGTGAAGAAGCGCTTGGTCTCTCGCTGACAAATTGCTTGAGATTCATTCATCTGAAGAGTGAGTTACAAGTGTCTGATGGTCACATTTTAATGTAATATTATGAATGGAACAAAGCCAGCATTTAAGATTTGGCTCATATGAGTATATAGCCTCACATAAATAGGTAGAGTGGCAGAAATCGTATCTTGTTAGGGCCAGAAGGAGGGCTCTGCGCTGTCTGTTCCAGTCTTTATACCCAGACTCCTCAAATTTGTGTTGCATGACCAGCGCAATGAGACTTGAATAGCTTTAGCATTAGATGTTTTAGTGACTTTGTTACTAGAATGTCAGCATCTATTACAGTAGTTTTTCCCCGGCTGCTTTTACAGAGTTCTAAAAAGAGACATATGACCAATTAAGTAGATGCTATTGCAAAGCTAACCATGTGAAAGAGATGTGCAGGGGCTCCACTCAAGGTATGAATGAACCATGTCCGTTAATCAGTACGGATTGAGTCAAGGTTTAATTAATCAGCATCAACTAATCAGCGGGTAGTTATTGAATACCTACTATGTGCCTGGTATTTCGCCAAATATGGAAAATCATTGTATTCAAGTGATACAAGCTAACGCTTTTTAAACAACTTGAATTATGGAGAGTCCTTCTGTTAGCCTAATAGTATGTTATATGTAGCTAAATAGTATGTAGCTCCTTGACCTTGTATCTCTTTTGTTCAGTGTTTTATAAAATAACAGTAACTGCCTTTGGAGAAATGATCCCAGAAAGTTCTATCTTGTACTGTCTTTCCATCTGGATTGTTTGGATCTTGTGTCTTGTCCATATGTTTCTTTTTGACAAAATAAAACAGGATAAAAATGTGTTACTAAGGTGCTTGGCTTAGGATCTGTGCCATAGAAAAGCCGCAGAGTCAGCAGTGGTGGAGAGGCATTGACAGAGAAGGAGAGATGGAAGGATGCAGGAGAGCTCAGACTATCAGTCTTTACAACCGAATGGTTCTGAGGAGTACCAGCGCAGGCTCACATGGAGACCTGTAGTTAGCTAGTCAGTTAGTTAGTTAGCTAGTTAGTTGCAAACGTTTTGAAGTCAGGCTATCTAAATGTGATTTCTAACCATTCTTAGCTACTCACTGGACTCTCATAGAGTACCTCAGTTTCTTCTTTACTAAAGAGAATTCATAGTTACCTGCCCCATGGGATTACTCTTTGAACGAACCTGTAGATAAGCACATAGCATGGTGCCTCACATGGCAACACCTTGGGCAGAACATAGGTGGTTCAGCACAACTCAGAAAGAGGCAGGAGACCCACTCCCACCCCCATTAGCAGCAAGCACTTCCTCAGTGCTTGCTGTGGGACCTCCAGAAGACTTCTCAAATCTATCCACTTTTTAAGCCTTTGACATGGGAATCTTGACTCAAGCTCCTGCCATCTACATCTGAGTTAGTAGAATATCTTCGTTACTTATCTCTCCTCTCCTCTTTGAAGCCACAAGAACAATCAAACATACTGCTCAAAGCTGTTAATGTTTACCATTACCAAGGTTACAACCCTAGGCATCCTGGATACCCACTCCTTTCGTGTCTACCTCTCCAGAATTGGGGCCTTGCCACTTCCACATTGAATTCATCCAATTTAAAACTACAACAGCATCAAAGCACATTTTGCCCAAGCTTACGGTACTGGCTTTGGCTCTTCTCCCTGCCTACAGAGATGCCTAAAGCAACCTTCAGTTTCTCTTTCCCTATCTTTCCTGTCTATCCTGTGAACTCCTCCGGAGCCCTTTTCTATCTCCTAAACTCTGCCCACAGCCTGAACTATTTCTCTTGATCATGTGTGCTGACATCCTTGGACAAGAAGGGAGATACTTTCCCACCCTCCCTGCTAACTTGCCTTCCTCAGGAGGTGGATGAATAGATCTTCTTGAACATTGAACAAAATTTAGCTCTCTCCCCTCCTCTTTGGACTCCTTCACACCCTCTATTCTACAGGTGCAGGCTTTACACAAAGGGCTGCAGTTGTTGAGGGCAGTTTATAGCACAGACAGCACAGATCTGTCTGGCCCACGGCTTTCATCAGCATACCATAATAACTAGTAAGCACATTATGTTTATCATCTGCCTTCTGTAACACCTCTCTGTTGTTCCTAGTCTGGGACCAGGAGAATGAAAAGCCATCAAACCACCCAGTGGTCATCAGTACTTCCTTTCAAAACGTCAACACTGTGAGCATCTCTGTTTATAGAGACTAGACTTACGTTCTTAAGAGTAAAGATACTGCCCAGGCGGTGATGGCGCACGCCTTTAACCCCAGCACTTGGGAGGCAGAGGCAGGCGGATTTCTGAGTTCGAGGCCAGCCTTGTCTACAGAGTGAGGTCCAGGACAGCCGGGGCTACACAGAGAAACCCTGTCCCGAAAAAAACAAAAACAAAAACAAAAAAACAAAACAAAAAGAAGAATAAAGATGCTTTTCTTTTTTGGCTCTTTCAAAAATAGTATTTTTATTAATTCTTTGGGAATTTCATGCCATATATTTTCATCATATTCCTCTCCTTTCCCCAACTCCTTCCAAGTCTATAAGGATGGTTTCTTATCTTTGTGTACTCAATGTTCAGTATTCCAAGGGAAATGCTGCGGAATCAGGGAGAGCTGGCTTATTTAGATATATAGTGTTCTAATATGATGTGGCCCTGAGACAATACTATGATAAGACAGAGATGGGAGGGATGGGGTAGGGAGGGGTGATCATTATGTAACTGCTACCATATGCAGGGCTACCTAAAGGACTCAGAGCTACCCTCAACTACTCAAAGATAGGTGTTACAATGTTGCTGGCTTACCTGCATTGTCACACAGTAGAAATATGTGTTCTGTGATCTCACCCTGTAAGACTCTGGTGACTCTTAGCTACCAGGACCCGTGAGTGATTTGAATCACTTGTAGATGGATTTTGATGCAAAAGCAAGAGGAGTTTATTGTTCCAGCATGCTGGGGTCATCCTGCATCCAAAAGGAGAGGTGACCCTGGGCAGCTTGGTTGGTGAACTTTTATACAGTTTCCAGGGGCAGAATACAGAAACAGCAACTAAGCACAATATGATTGGCAGAACAGTGTGACTTTTAAACTGATTGATCCTTAGGGAATGAGGTGGCAAGAGCTTTTCTTATCCGAGGGGGCCAATGGTTGGCCTACCTGGGGATATGTCTGCAGTGCTCTACTTCCCCTGTGATCTTCCTGAGGAATGTAATTCAGAGCTCCCTTCCAGAAGGGAGGGGTGCTTACCTGTTCTATGACCTCTCTCTCCAGGCAGGGAAGGGGTGAAATTTTCCAAAGGCTGAGCTGACCTCTTCAATCCAGGCATTTATAGTCCAAATACTGTCTTAAAAATTCAAAGAAGTGAATAACTGAGTTTATCATGGTAACAATGGAGGACGTGAATAGTGTGTCCATCTAGCCTATCTTGGGATTTCCTGAGCATCTACAGAAGTCAGATTCAGACTGAGCTCCTGTAGGATAAGGTAGAAGGGTGCTCTGGAGCCAAGGATGGAGAAACAATGGTCAGACATTAAAGCAGCTCCCCCCAAACAAAGCTTGATTATTTCCTGTGGTGATCAAGTTTGATTGTCAACTTGGATCCCTAGGGTATTCATGAGGGACACCTTTGGGTGTATGCGCATGTGAGCAACTTTTCCAAAGAGGATTCATTGAGATGGAAAGATCAGCCCTGAATCTAAGTAGAACCATCCCATGGCCTGGGGCCCCAGGCTGAATCAAAAGGAGAAAAAGGAGAAAGCCAGCCGAGAACCAGCCCTCTAGATTCTCTGTTTCCTGGCCACCATGGAGCCACCTGCTTCTAAAGCCTTCTTTATCGTGAAGGACTGTATGTTCTCCAACCTTGAGCCAAAGTAACCTCTCCTTCTTTAAGCTGCTTTGTGACCAGTGTTTGGTCACAGCAAAGAGCAAACTACCTAATAAATTTTCTTTCCCCAATTCTAGTGAGGACATGGGCTCATCTAGAGGACGAAATGCTTCCTAAAATTTACCTTAGGACATTACCAATTTTTTGTCTAAGTTGACAAAGTGGAGACAGTTGAAAATGAACCATCCTGGGAAGAAGTAATTAAACCTTGCAGACTGAGAGATAAGGGGACTTCTAAATGCTGGTGTCCTGAATGGAAATAAGAATACGGCTCAGCATGAATGCAGCTTCTCTTATTTGATATTTTAAAAGCATGTGGTATCTTCATATATTTAAAAACACTATTGTACATCGGTACTGCCTGGCTTCTAATTTATGTGAAGTTACATTTTTCGTTTCTTTGCTCACGGCTGTCATATTTCTGATGTGTTCTTTCCAGTGTGTGCTCAAATCCAGGTACACAATGGCAATATAATGATTTTTTTTTTTAATTCTGACATATCATGAGACTGCAAGGCCCCATTGAGCACTCTCTCTCTCTCTCTCTCTCTCTCTCTCTCTCTCTCTCTCTCTCTTTCTCTCTCTCTCTCTCTTTGGTGCCCAATAATATTTTATGCGTTGCAGAAAGCATTACTTTGGATATTCTCTTTTGTATTTAACTGTATGTACAGAAGAGTTTCCAACCTAGAATCCAGGCAAATCTAGATATATTGTCTGAATCAATATTGAGAGAATTAATAAACTTTTACTTTTGTTTCACTTCTCTTTATTGAGATGGGGGTCTTGATATATGTGTTTTCTAATTAGAACAGTATGTTTCCCATGGAGACATGAGAAATGTCGTGTCATTCTACAAAAAAAAAAAAAAAAAAAAAGGTGAAACAGGTTTGGAAACTTAATATCCACTGTTTTCCTCTCCCTCGCCTTCTCTCCTGGAGTCTGGTACAGAGTCGCGGGGCTTTGGATAGACAGAGGAAGATGGCGTCAGGGTCATCCCTGCTCCTATTCAGTTCCCTGCAGGAAGACATCACAACTCCAGCTCAAACCACTCAACCCAAATAAACTCAGATTCAGCATCTGCCCACACTGAGCCCCAGAGAAGCACCAGGCTAAGGGTCAGGTGAATAGGAAGAAGTTTGCCGATGGGCACGTGACCTGCTTCGACCTTGGTTTGAAGATATCCGTGATGGCATCACAAGGGTTTGTTTAGAGCAGCAAAAGCCTTACAAGTAGCTTGTTATTATGACATTAAAACCTGCAGTTTCTCCCCCAAGGAACTTGAGAAGCTTGACACACCCGGACGCGTTTATCCTTTCCCACATCCCTCAGAAGTCAGCAAAAGGCCACAGCTATTTTTATCCTTCTCTTGATACAAAGAAAATAGGACAAAGGGAGGGAGGAAGAAAAACCTGGTTTTTGTCTTTTTACCCTTTGAAATTCAGTCCCTGGGGGTAGGAGAGATGGCCTAACCATTAAGAATACTTACTACTAGTATAGAGGACCGAGTTGGGTTCCCAGCACCTCTTGTGGCAGCACATAACTGTCTGTAGCATCAGTTTGCAGGGGTCTGGTTCCCCCTTTCTGGTCTCGTAGGCAGTAGATAACATGTGCTGCACATACACACCAGCAGCCTCAATGTTTGCACACGTAAAATAAAAGTGAATAAGTCTTTTAAGTTCCAATCCTTCTGCTCATGATGATTAAGGTCAAGTCATTCCATTACTATTTTTTTTTTTTTTTGATGCATTGCTCATCCCCGCACCCATGCATTCACAACTGTTCACAGAGCATCACGCATGCTTCAGAAACTGGACCCACATGCGTGTTCATGTTCACAGCAGGTTGGCGCTTCAGTTTAGAGCTACAGAGTTGCCGTACAAAACCCAGAGCAACCTCCAGGGATGTGATTTAAGAACCACGGAAACGAGAAGATTCGCTCACGTTCATTCCGTGAGCAGTTTCGAGCACACCCAAACTCCATTAGTTGCAAGCTTCCAAACATCCCTTACTTGGCTCTAAGGAATATGTCTATAAGTAACAAAAAGAAAGTCTAGAATTTTCTTCTTATAACTGTTGTGAGTCAAGTTTGGATCTGTGCTGTAGTTTAGGTTGGCAGCTCACCAATCAGAAAGCAGGTATTAAAATGACAACATTCGACGGTGCCGTGGTGGCGCGCGCCTTTAATCCCAGCACTTGGGAGGCAGAGGCAGGCAGATTTCTGAGTTCGAGGCCAGCCTGGTCTACAGAGTGAGTTCCACGACAGCCAGACTACACAGAGAAACCCTGTCTCGAGAAAAAAAAAAAAAAAAAAACAGCATTGTTTGTTCTACCTTAGAAACTAAAAGTCTGCTGGAATGTGCACGCGTGATAGGACCATGGCTGAGACACCTAAGGTATGCACAGAGCATTCTGCTACAGTGTGCTGTCCTGATGGGGTTTTTCAATGACACACCAGCTTCTCATGGCTCCTCCCACATTGACAGCTATGGTGACTTGGCTCTTCCATCCCTTCTTCTCTGAGCTGTGTCTTTTCCCTTCAGACCCCGTCTCCAATCTCCCATGCTGCACGCTGTTCCTTCTTATGGGGCTTCTGTCTCCTCCATCCTACACAGGCTCCCTAAGTATGTATTGCTTCCCTGAGTTTCTCTTGGAGTTTTGCTCCTGTTCCTCAAGCCAACACATGCCAACTTGGTTATCGTTACCTTCTTAAAGCAAACCTGCACATGTAAATTAGGAAAGGCTTCCATTCACGAACGTATGCGTCCACAGTGCCTGAGTGACACGCTTTTCCAGAAGCTGTGTGAGAGCGGAGCTCTCGTGCTCCTACCTGCACCTCCAGTACCTTACTCCGAGTTGGAAACGTTGGCTTTTAGATAGCATCGGCACACTGCAGTGGCTTTGGATAAGATAACCTCTCACTTGCCAGCAAGAGCTTTCAGATTTGTGCCCAGATATCAATCCCATTAGCCACAGACAGGGACTAGAGCCAAGATCAGGAGCAGAGCTGGGCTGACAAGGCAGCGGGGTCCTCTCCTCACATGTGGCCCTAAGCCCGTGCCATCCCTGCCAACTTGCAGCTAATCAGTGCCGTTTTGGAACAGGTGTTCTCTGTCCTCCATCCTGTTGCTTGAGAGCAGAGGGGAAGAGTTTGCCACCTGGTCAGAATTTATATAAACAGATGCTAGGAAGAAAAGGCTTAGGTTGCATGCTGTGTCAGCACTGTGCGCTGTGCTTTGAGCGGAGTCCTCTCTGGGGCGTAAGGTTCTTCTGCACGTGCCCTGTGCCCTTCTCCATTCAGACAACTCAGCCGGTTCCAGGAATGAATTCTCTTAGCTAGTTCGTTTCTCCTGTTGAAATTGACGAGACGTCCATAGCATAGCGATGTGGATAGAGGACCAAGAAGCCATCCTATTTGTCTTTACTCTAAGATTTCCGATTCTTTTATGGCATTAAGACAGTAGCATCCACAATCCTCCATGAGATTTCCAGGATCCAGAGAGACGTTAGGCAGAGTTCAAGGGCAAAAACAGAATATCTCAACAAGTTTAAGCCTGACGCTGGCTCTGCCCTTGGCCACAGGGTACCTGTTCAAAGAGTTGCAGATTCAGAATCTGGTCTACATCTGTGATATAGAAACATCTCAATAATGGTGATTGTAAGACGGAAACTAGAATAACAATGTCTCTGCATTGGGAAGAACATAAGATCACAGAGACGGCATCAATAATTAATATCACCTCCGGAGTCAACAGCAGTTAATACTGCTGTTGATTGTGCATTCCCCTTGTCAGTAATACAAGCCTTGCTGGTAGGCATTCTCTATTTTCCTCACTGTCAGCTG
Organism: Mastomys natalensis; assembly: GCA_021653895.1. Lineage (NCBI taxonomy): Eukaryota > Metazoa > Chordata > Mammalia > Rodentia > Muridae > Mastomys > Mastomys natalensis. The sequence goes on from JAJTUV010000892.1 coordinate 22,369, forward strand.
AAGAAACGGGTTCTGCCAGATATTGGTAGCAGTGAAATCATAGTCATATCAAACATTTATGACAAGGCCGCCCCTTGGCCCTTCTAGCACAATCATGTCAGAATAAAATTCAAAGCCTGTTTTTCACAACCAGAAAACTAAAGCTTGCTGGCAGGGAGAGAGAATTCATTCGCAGAAACTCCATTCTGTCATGAGTATTAAAGTAATTCTTAAATTTCTTTGTTTCTTCAAAACAACAAAGCTCGTAGCAGCTGCTTTCTGTTGCTTCCCCTCGTGGAGATGCTGAGAGCTCATAGGGTGTTGGGAGTGGTCAGACATTGCCCAAATCATAGAGCCAATGGATGGGATGCCATTCACATCTTAGCCACTGAGTATGTAGTGAGTCATGGCGCTTTTCTCCCAGCAGATGGCAGTAAAATGTCTTGACAATGGATGTTGCTCTAATGCTGTCAGTGGAGCCACCGGGGCTAGAAGTGGCCTTTCTATGTGGAGGAAAAGCGACAAAGTTGAGGAGGGTTTAGGCAGTGAAATGACATAGTAATAGATGAGTGTTTACAATGTTTGTAAATATGTAGACTTTGACTGCCATGGCATCACCCTCTACAATATCATCAGGCATCCTGATCAGAGCCTTTCATTTTCCGCACTCACTCATGAATCATGGTACCTCCCTGATGTAGGTGTAGTCTGAGGAAGAGCACGCAAGGGCTTTCCTTGTCCCTCACGAAACCAATAAAGCAAGAAGCATTTTATGTAAGATTTTTGAGCAAACTGTGGTCCTCTTGGAAGGTCTGCACACAGTAGGGCTACTCACATGTGCACGGTTTACCAGGAGGAGTGCCTCCATCATTTGCCAGACTCTTGGACCAGTTTAGAACTTTTCAAAACCTCATATGACTCTTATGTTCTTTCCAGCTCATCTTCCCTATTGACTCTGGTGTCTTGGGAGGAGAGGTTATAAGACCAAAGACGTCTTCTTCAAGCTAAGCACTACAGAGTCTCTGACTCTCTGTACCTCGAGCAGTTGTGGGTGTCTGTATGGATCACTGTCGACTGCAGAAGGAAGCTTCTCTAGTGAGGGTTGGCAGATACACTAAAAGGGGAAGGGAGCTTGTAAGGAGATCAGGGCAGCGGATGGCTACAGGAAAACAGTGTTTTCAGGACACAGTGGAGCAGCTGCATGTGTGTGTTCACAGCGGTTGAGGCATCGTGTGCTAGGTCTGTACAAGCTCAAGCCAGATAAAAATCCAGCCTAGAGAGGAGAAGAGGACACATTGAAAGCCCACCCCCTACCTCAGGAGCTATTGGGAAGTAATAATTGCTGAAGGGGACAAATCAGTTTTCTTCAAGGCTGCAGCCCTAGGTGGACGGACCACCCTCCAGTCAAGGCCACATAGCCAAGAATATGTGGGCAGCAGAAATTGGACTTGATGGATTCTTAAAAATGGCTCCATTGGGTTGCTTGAGGGTAGTCTTGGAAGGAGTTGGGGGAGGGGTGTGTCTCATCAAATTATATTATAAGAGGAAGAAACTGCATCTGTGAACTACATCACTCGAGGAAGCCTATAAGAAATTTGTAGAAAGAAGACAAGAATCTTAAGTCTCTTTAAGATCCAGACAAGTTACAGAGACTGGAACAAGCCTGCTAAGTCACTAGGGAAATCTGGGATATATTTGGCCCACATTTGGAAGAGGTAGGTTCTGTTCAATCCCCAACCCCGTCCCGGGAGTCACCGTACAAAACTGTAGGCGCTAGGTGAGGTGAGCTTGTGATTCTGTAAGACAAGCTACGTGTGTGTCATTTAAAAGAACTGCAAGTTGTTGTCAACAATGCAGCCAAGTCATTTCTACAATCCACTCAGGTGAAACCAGAGCATTTATAGGTTACAAGTGTCCCCTAAACCACCAGTCTGATAACCAGTTAAGACAGAGGCTTTGCCGGTCAAGTTCAAGATCTGGCTCTCTATAACAGCTATGACGACTAGAGAGATGTTGTTGTTGGCATGGCAACGTGCGTAGTGATGAGTCACACTCTAGCACCTCCTCTGTATTGAGGCTATTGTAAATATTCTTAGTAACTTCTCTACCCTTCTTACCAATTCAATGAGGTAGGTCACTGGTGGGTTTTGGAGGGGCTAACCTAGCATTTACTGGATGTTGATTGCTTTCTAATGGGGGGGTGGGTTTCTAGGTTTACATCTTGACTTAAGATCTTAACAACCACTTCATGAAGAACTAGAGAGGCTGAGGGAGGAGGCTATCATTGTGTCTGGCTTATATGCTAGCTTGTTGACTATTAGAGTCTGGTTCCACAGCTCTGTATGCGTGCCCCCTCTCCTGTCCACATCAGATGCTCCAGAGGTGGGCTGCTCTTCAAATGACACAACCATGCCACTTAGCAGTCTGCAACTCTCCTCATCCACGCTGGTGTGGCACAGTGTCCTGTGTCACGTAGCCCCTCTGACTGCATGCCAATCACCTCGGGTCCCCCCGCAAATCCCTCTCGTCTTCACGCACCAGCAGACATGCTTTATTCTACTTCTGTTTTGCTTTCTTTTAATCTCCTCTGAACCCAGCAGATCATAAATCCTTTGCTAGATGAGATCTCCAAATAATGGTGATAGATGGCCTTGTCTTTTGCCTCCCGACAAGCTTGGCCCTGACTGTCATCATCCCAGCAGTCGAAAGGGCTGTATCCTAAGAAACACCTAGAAGTACTGCCCAGAAAAAAAGAAAAAGAAGAAAACTAGCCACAGCTTCATTCTGCACTCAGAGTCTGAACTTCCTCAAATGAGCGAGGCTTCCTAAAGGTTTGCACAAAAGAAACGCACATGGAAGGTGATGAATGACACCAGTAATGACCGAGAATTACCTTTAATCTGCAGCAGCACCGAGGAATCCGAGTGTGATGGGGGAGAAGGGGATGACGACAGGACCGCGAAGGGATTTGCAGAACGCTGTTATTTCCAATTCTGTCTGTGAGCCCTAATGCTGAAATCCCAGTCCCGCTGAGAGATTGATAATGGAACACCAAAGGAGAGTGGGGCCGGAAGGACAGGGTGTAAATTTACTCCAGAGCTGTCCTGTGCTGTGGATTATGCCAAGAAAGTCTCTAATTTCCCACTTAAAAGACATTTTATTATATTTCAAAGGTAAATTGGGCCATTACTTTGCAACTCTGTTCACAGCTCACCAGTTTTGTGTTTCTTCCTGTAAGCAGTGGGTGTAGGGCTGGTGGTTTTCATTAGCCTGTGCCTGGGCACAATATCTCATCTTTCTGGGATTCCCTTTGGATCAAGCAAGCTCCTGAATGTCCCTCGAAAACCTAGTTCAGAGAACGACAAGAATGTGGGGGAAAGAACCCTTGACACGGTAGGTAGGAATGGAAAAATAATATCATTATTCAAAATAGCATAGAAGGTCCCAAATTACCATGCAGTCTGGTAATCCCATATCTAAACCACATGGACAAAGGAAATCAGTGGGATAGACTCCCCACTGGCTTGTCCGTTGCAGCATTATTGACTAGAGGCAGGAAATGGAATCAGCCTACGTGTCCATCGACGGTGATCTGATGAGGAAGATGCACTGTATACCAGGAATAACAGCCTCGAAGAAGAGAGCCCTGGTACTTTCTTGGCATGGATGAATCTGAAGGACGTTATGCCAAGTTCTCTGTGACTATAATGACTTAGCTGACATAATCATAGATTTATAACAAGAAAAAGTTTACTTCAGCAGCCTTTGGGTATTCTTGCACGTGACCATTCGCCCCCAGTGTTCTGAGTCTGGCATTAGGTAGTACAGCTCAGAGGTAGAGCACTTGCATGCCATCTAGAAGACCCTAGGTTTGGTCTCCGATAATCCAAATAAATAAAGAAAAACATGGAGGGAGAAAAAGACATGAGTGTGTGATTGAGCAAAAACACTCCAGTCATTAGCCATGGAACAGAGAGACAAATAGACTGGGGTCATCTGACTGCATTGGAGGGCACACACCCAGTGACCAAGTCTTCAAAGTTTTGCTATTGCCATCTTGGGGACTAGGACTTTGACACTTGGGTCTTTGTGATGCAACTGTTGTTTAGACTTTTACAGGAAGTAAAAGGAGGCAGATTTTAAAAGACAAATATTGCACATCTGTGGCATTTAAACAACAACAACAACAACAATCAAACTCATAGCAGCAGGAAGCACACCAGTGGGTCTCCAAGTTTGGAAGATAAAGGGAATGTTGGGTAGAGGGCAGAAGCCCAAGACGACCAAGCTCCAAAGATCTGTACTGTCTGGTGATGACCTTGTGGACAGCAGACACCATTGCACTGTGTAGAGGCTGCATCTTGGTGTTGTCAGCATCGGAGGTAACCAGGAACAGCGAGGGTGTGCCACTCCATCCTGCTAATCATTTCACACCACGCATGTCAGTCTACTCTCGTGCTACTCATTTCGAACACATACATTTATTTTGGTTACCAATTTTACCTTACTAAACCTAGGGCTTTGGCAGGAAGCTTTTCTGTGAGGATTCAATGAGAAACTGAGTGACGTAGTCCTTGCTCAGCCCTCAAGATCTGAAACGTGAGGGCAAGCCATGCTGGTGAGGGTGACAGTGCTGGCATTGGTAACTTTCAGAATTCAAAGTTCCCCCGTCTCACCAGCTTTTTTATTATTGTTGTTGTTGTTGTCGTCATCATTGTCGTTATCATCATCATCACCATCATCATCATCACCACCATCAACTTTGGCCCCTCCTCCCTGTGGATCTTGGCTGTGACCTTCGTCTAATCCCACCACTGAGATTCTGGGTAGAACTCATGTGTTGCTGCTGACACAGGCTTTGTCCCAGCTATAGCAGCACTTGGAGGGGCCCTCCTGCAGGTTAATCCCCTACTTTAGAATGAGAACATAGCTTAGACCATCTCCAGAAATCTAGCAGCCTTTGGCCATCGGGTGAGATCACATCCCGGGAGCCTAAGCCCTGGACTCCTTCCGAGACTCAGCTGCCCTCCAGTGGCTGCCCACTCCAATGAGCACCCAGTACACAAGATGGCCCTGGGCTTGCTGCCTTGATTACTTACTAAGATACCTGAGGACAGGGGCAGCCTCCGTTTAGAATGTTTCCCACATTTAGCTGCTCGTCTCTTTCCCTCCTTCATCTTTTCTGTCTTTATGACCATCTCGGGTTTTCCCCTTTAGGCGTTAGGAGAGGGCTGAAATCAGTGATGAAAGTATTCGCAGAACATCTCCAAGGGACAGTTCATGTTATTTTTATGGAAATAAAGGTGAAATATATGGGCACTGCTGTTTCAAGTGAAGGAGAGGTGACCTTCAAGTTGTGATAATGAACTCAGAAACACAGGAGACGGCTCATAGAATGCTTTGGAACTTGACTAAGTGTAGGTTTCTTCTGAGAGAGGCTCAGGAGAAAGGCATTCCCTTTCCTTGGTTGTGATTCTATGCATCTTACACAACTAACTCTGAAGCCTTTAACACACCTATGAATACACATGTACATACTAACACAATACTATGTTAGTCAGTGGTTCATTGCTATGAAAATAAAACCAGCAACACCATAAGGGAGTAAGGATTTATTTTGTATTACACTTTCAGCGATTACACTTTCCTGGCCTGTGATTATGCAGAGTACCATGTAGTACAGGGCTCACTGGAGAGTAGAGTTGAGCATTGGTGCTCACCATACAATGGCTACCAAGCAAGGAGAGGCAGGAGAAGATGTACCCTTCAAGAGCACTCCCTCAGATCTACTTCCTCCACGAGGTTCTACTTCCAAGTGTCTGCCATCTCCCACTTATGCCATGGAAGTATGATGTCAACAGATAAATTTATCCATTGGATGTTCGGGACCTTCATTATTAGATCACTCCTCAGCAGCAATGCCATCTGGGTACCATGGCTTCAGTACATGAATCCTTTTCTGGAACAATTCATCTCCATAGGATAACTGTGGTGACCTCTGTACTGGTATGACTTAAAGCCAACTTCTTCCAAATGTTGAAAAAGACTACAACTCCAGCCTCTTACCCTACCCTTCCCAATGTGGGGCTTTGAGTAAAAACAGCCCCCATAGGCCCATAGGGAGTGGCACTGTTAGGAGTTGTGGCCTTTTTGGAGGAAGTGTGCCACAGTCTCTTCCAACTGTCTGTAGATGAAGATATAAAATTCCCAGTTGCCTCTCCAGCACCACGTCTGCCTGCATGCCACTGTTTCCCACCATGACAATAATGGACTGAGCCTCTGAACTGTAAGCCAGCCCCAATGAAATGTTTTTCTTCATAAGAGTTGCCACGGTTGTGTTGTCTCCTCGGAGCAATAGAAACCTAACCAAGACACCCCTCCCTGACATGAGACCATCTTTTTGAGACTTCTAACAGGAGTTCTGAGGGTTCATGCCAACCGCCTGGCTTATAGGCATTGCCTATTGCTGTGCCTAAACAGCTGGCTCTCTCTCCTTGGTCAGGCCTAATGGTGGAAAGGTGGGGACAAGGGAGAGCCAGTCTCTATCAGAGTAGATCCACAAACTAAATCAAAGCACTGTTTGTCTTTAAAGAGGAGATGGGGGCTGGATGATACACATCTTACCTAATGCATGTACATGAAGTGACAGTTTGGACAGAGTGGGTCTACGTTAGTTAGAATTCATGAATCTGTATCTAGTGTTCCAAGTTCAGATATCAATCGCCCTCATTCATGCAGTTTGTGTCAAGATGGCCGACGCAAAGAAGGTATTAGGAACCTGACTACGAGCCCATAGGTTCCTTCTCACCACTGCCTCTTATTTTCTGCAGTTGACTTTCCTGATTCATGGTCTCTCCCTTCGTTGCCATCAGTTGCGATTAAACGTTTGCCTCCTAATTACATGTGTCTTAATGACCCATGATTTACATTGCTCTGAGGAACAATGCAGTTTGTGCACTTCAGTGTATCAGAAACAGTAACTGTATCAAGGCCCGCTGTTCCTGTCCTTATTTAAAGTTTTAGATTCTGACACACCTGTAGGCACTCTTAACGTGTTCTGAGTGAAATGAGCAGGCTCCTTGTGATTCCTCTCAGCCTGTGCATTCTGACTGTAAACAGCTTAATCCCTGAACCCCAGGATAGAACTCATCCTCATAGTACAAGGTAGCAAGAGGGCCTGTTTGGATAAGGCTATGGTTGAAATACTTTGTTGCGGATGGGATGACTAAGTGGTTTGTTTGTTCATGTGCTACTAGATACCAAAAGTCTCGAAGCAGATGGTCCATTACTGTGGCATTGCATCACCTCCTTGACAGACCATGAGTAGACATGCTAGAGAGACCCTGCACTGAGGATGACCGCCACTGTGCTTGTGTCTTCCTTCACCCAGAGCCAAGCCAGAGAAGTCTCTGCATTTTCACATCTGTTCTGAATGTCGCCTTTTTCTCGGATGCTCTTGCTGCCTCGGAGAAGTGCAAAACAAGTCGGGTTGCGTGTGACCTCATCGTCGGAAATGACAGAGTCCATATGAATCATCTTGTCAGAAGCACCAGAAATAAATCTGAGGGCCATTCAGCGTGCCTCATTCTTCCCTTTCCCCCACAAACATGCAAGTCACCTGGCCTTACCTGAGAGACTTTCCTCTCAACGCGGGAGGGGTCTGTTTTGGTGTTTAACGTAATTTCTCAACTTTATCTTTTATGTACAAGCTTCAGAAGCAATGCCTGCAAAGACAGGCCCATACAAAGGAAGCCCCCACTAACTTATTAATAAAAATAAACATGAACTCTATGCGATGCTCTAAGGTAGGCAATGAACAAAGCAGACAAGTCCCCCTCCCCCCGCAAATGTCATTCCCCTATTAAAACATAAGCAAAACCTTGTTGAGGAGGGGAGAGGAGCTATATACTCAATTATTTAAGTAGTGTGGTAGATGGTGTTTAGTGACATGGAAAGAACATGCAGGGGATGGCTGTCTGTTGGCTGAGAGGAAAGCAGGACCTGACAGAAGCTGCCGCATCAGATTCTCTTTTGGAGATCCCACCTGACCTGGCCTGGTTTCCCTGCACACACCCCGCTCCTTTGGCTCGGTGGTGTAACCAGGCGTGTATCCTGCCTTCTTACTGGGACACAGGGCCACCACCACAGTCTGGGCTTGCAGAAAATTCACAGGCCAGGTTTTGTCTATGTTTTCTTGTTTATTTTTTTTCTTTAATAAGGATTTAATTCTTAAGAAAAGAATCTTGTCCTTCTCTTCATCCCTCAGTACCGTGCTTATTGGCCAAGTGAGCTGTACACGGTAGATCACAGCATGGAGCACAACTCAGACTGCGGTACCACCTCCAAATAAGTGAGATTCCTTAGGCGGAACCATCTTCTAACTTAGCCCAGGGTGAGCAGAACGGATGAATTTTGCATACTATTGCCAGATTCGAAGAGTTGTGTTCCCTCAAATAGCAGCGTAGACACTTACTAAAAAAAATCACGATAAATGTGGGTCACTAATTGTACCCTGAGATAGGAGGGTTATCTCCAATTCATGGCAAGTACACTGGGCACTAGAATAAGGCAGTTGCTAAACAAAGCAATCCACCTGTTCTTTTTGAGAGAGAGAGAGAGAGAGAGAGAGAGAGAGAGAGAGAGAGAGAGAGTTCAGCTATCTAGTAGCTGTGCATGTTTGGCCTAGGATTTTGGCAGTCATAAATGGAATATGTTCCCACGGTTTGTTGACTAGTTTTATGTCTACTTGACACAAACTAGTGTCACTGGAGAGGAAGGAGCTACAGTTGAGAAAAATGTCTCCGGATGACCCAGCTGTAAGGCATCTTCTTAATTAGTGATCAAGGAGCGAGGGCCCAGCCTACTGTGGGTAGGGTCATTCCTGGGCTGATGGTCATGGGTTCTCTAATAAAGTGGGCTGAGCAAACCATGAGGGGCAAGCCAGTAGGTAGCATCCCTCCATGGCCTCTGCATCAGCTCCTGCCTCCAGGTTCCTGCCCTGTTTGAGCTCCTGTCCTGACGTCCTTTTGTCGTGGTGTTTCATCCCAGCGATAGTGACCCTAAGTAAGACAGAGGGGCTTACATAAACTCAAGTTGCCTATGGAGGGAGTTGGTGATGATGTCATATAGGAAAGCGGGTATCCTGCTAAGGAACCAATGAGAAGCTTGATGTGATGAAGTATCATTTGAGATGGCTATGACGGGCACCCACAGATGCTGGAGTCGAGAATCAAGGAAAATGGTTTCAGGATAGAAAAGTAAATTTGGGCCAGCGAGCAGTCTTTGAAAGTAAAAATAGAAGAGCCCTTTCCAGAGCCTGGGAGTAGATCAATTGCTGAAGAAGGCAGCTTCGTCGTTAGGAAACAAGTTGTGGAAACATATCTACCATTGAAGGGTAGGAGAAAGAAGAGGAAGGACTGTTCTTGTTAATTCCAGGCCGCACTTCCCTGGGCTTTGTCTGATGAAATAATCCATCTCATCACACCAAGCCATAGGGAAGAATGTGTGACCAATGCCAGACTGAGTAGTTTTCTTTCTACAGAATGCATGGCAGTTATAAGGTCCAGCGCTGTTCTCTGTACCTGAGAAGACAAGGGAAGCCGGTCATTGACATAGCCTTTCACCTGATACCTTCAAAACACAAAGCAGAAAGAAGTGAAGTTCTCAAGGCTATGCAGCCATCAGGCCCCTTCTGGCTGTTCTCTATCCCTCCTGGACCATCATCAAAGGGGTTTTTCCCTCCCTCCACCATAGCTCCTCTCCTGCTGCCACCCCTAATTAGCATGTATCACATTGCTGAACATGTCCCGCCACACGCTCTGAGCTGACAAGCTTGTGCAGTTCTTACTCTAGAGTTTCCAACCTCCTCCTGCTAAGTGAAGTCAACTTTCTTCCTTTGGCACAGTGATGGGCATAAGAGTCTGGCCCAGATAAGCAGGTAACACAAGGACTGGCTATTGGGACTTTTATTTTGAAACATAGATTGTCTGAATAACACTTCTTCAAGGGTATCCTGATGGACCCACCATTATTAACTGTGGGAAAAAAATAATCAGTATACTCAATATGAGCCAGTTCAGCATGTCCTTTGCTGTTAAAGAATACGCTAAATGATTTGGGCATTTTGAGGCAATTGCCTTCAAAGAATACAAAAAACAATTGTTAGTAAGCAAACAAGCAAGAACCACCAATTGTGTCTTCTCGTAGATGTATGAAATCACTTGAAAGGAAGGAGAGAATTGTAATGAAATTGTCCTTTTTTCAGTCACCCTGATTCTCATATCAAAGGATGAGATATTTATCTGTTATTGATCTCTTAATTCCAATTGAATTTTTAATTTTTACAACAATATTCCAGGTATATGTATATGGAAAGGAAGTTGAGATTTGCAAAGACCTATCCTTGTTTTAATCATCAAAAGACTCCATAGTTTGATATGGAGAAATGAACACCGTGAAAGAAAACAAGCAGAAAACTAATTAAACAAAACAAATGGGGTGTCTGCGTCCACATCCTGGTGTGCGTCGGTCACTTTCATTTTAAGAACACTGGAGTCCTTGAGCAAGCCTGGAGGTCTTGTCATCTTTTGATATTTCTCTATCACTCACTACTTCATCTTAAGAAATCGGAACTATTAAAATCGTTTAAAATAGCATGACAAAAGATATCAGTGAGTCTGGAAAGATGGTGTGGAAAACACTCGATCTCCCAGAAATTGTCTCTGTCTCACCAACCTCCTGGTTGTGGCTGTAGTCACAGTATCTCCACACACATATTAATTAGCTTTGCTATAGATGACTTGGGTATGGGCAAGGGTGGGCGCCAGAAGGGCTGAGAGGGACAGTCCTTTGGCGCCCCCTGCTGGTTGTAATGTGTAGCCATTCTTAAAGGTTCCTCACATCTTTTCCCTAATTAACTTTTTTATTCACATTACATATGCCAGTCACAGCCCCTCCTCCTCTCCTCTAAGTCCCACCTTTACAAGTCTGTACACTCATTACTCCCTCCCCTTCTCCTCAGAGAAAGGGAAGCTCCACCCCCACCCCATACTAGCCCACCCTGGGACATCTAATCCTCCTTTCCCACTGAAGTCTAACCAGGCAGTCTAGGTAGAGGGGAGAGGATCCAATGTCAGGCAAAAGAGTCAGAGACAGCCCCCGTTACAGTTGTTAGGGGACCCATATGAAGATCAAGGTGCACATCTGCTACAAATGGGGTGGTGGGAAGGGAGGGTATAGGTCCAGCCCTTGCATGCTCTTTGTTCAGTCTCTGTGAACCCCATGGGTCCAGATTAGGTGACTCTGTAAGTCTTCCTGTGGTATCCTTGACCCATCCAACTTGATCAATTCTATCCCCAACTCTTCCTTCCACAAGGCCCTCTGTCTTAGTCAGGGTTTCTATTCCTGCGCAAACATCATGACCAAGAAGCAAGTTGGGGAGGAAAGGGTTTATTCAGCTTACATTTCCACATTGCTATTCATCACCAAAGGAAGTCAGGACCGGAACTCATACAGGGCAGGAACTTGGAGGCAGGAGCTGATGCAGAGGCCATGGAGGATGCTGCTTACTGGCTTGCTTCCCCTGGCTTGCTCAGCTTGCTTTTTTATGGAACCCAGGACCACCAGCCCAGGGATGGCACCACCCACAGTGGGGCCTCCCGCCCTTGACCACTAATTGAGAAAATGCCTTACAGCTGGATCTCATGGAGGCATTTCTTCAAGGCAGGTTCCTTTCTCTATGATAACTCCAGCTGTGTCAAGTTGACACACAAAACCAGCCAGTACAACCCCCCTCCACTCCCGGCTTGGTTCTGCCTGATTTTTGCCTATGGGTCTCTGTATCTGTTTCCATCCGCTGCAGGATTAGACCTCTCAGGAGTCCTCACATTTTCTGTCAGTGTAGAGGAACTAGTAAGAAAGGTACAATAGAAAGACTACCAGGGCTGGGGATGTCGCTTGAGAAAAGATTGCTTGCCTGTCACAAGCAAACTCTAGGCTCCATCTGTGGGGATCTACGAAGGCAGGGGTGAAAAAAGTCAGCTCTTCTTGATCTTACACATGCACCAGCTGAGTCATCTTCCTGAGAACCAGTCTGCACGTGAAACAAAAACCTGAAAAGAGCCACCCCAACGATATGTTAAATTTTCTGTAAATGTAATACCCTTGCGTCAAGCCTTAAGGAAGCTTACATTTAGAGAAACCCTGAAACAAGTTATCATCCCAAGGGATTAATCTACTCCAAATCCAGCAAGGCCATGTTTTTAGATATTGAGGTTTTGGGGGGTTGTGTGTTCATTTGTCGTTTTAAAGAAAGCTAGCACTCCTACACTGACCAACTGCTCTCCCAATTGTTCTATGCCATCATCGGACACACATTTGATACCGTTTTGACTTTGTAATTTTTTTTAGTCAATACTTGGTGCCCTTCAGTGAGTGTGTTGTGATATACAAGCTACCTATAAGGTTGAGCCATTCCAGGTGGTGCGGAGTGCTTACAGGGCCCAAAGATGGATGGTTATATTAAACTTGCATGCAAGAAATGTGGGCCACTCTGTCCAGAGGGCTCCTGACAGGAAGCTGTAGATGATATCCACCAGATGTGAGACCTTTGGCCCACCAGTCAGTAAGCTGTGAGACAGAGGAGGTACATCTTGGAAAGGCTTTCTGCTGATGTCAGAGTTTAATATCCAAGGCCCAGTTTGTATCAGGCAGAAAAGACACAGTGTCTAACTTAGGTAGATGTACTGGCCTAGGAATTGTTCCCAAGGACATATCTGGCTACTGGAGGACCTATGGTAAGGAGGTGGGACCACATGGCAGGTTTCCTTACGAAAGGCCTCTCATGTCTGGAGAGGAACCTGAACGAGCTGCTAAGATTAGCTTCACAAAATCCAAAGAGAAAAGATCGCCCTTAGTGTGGACTCCCAGGAGCCTTTCAGAGTGCTACAGGATGAGTTATGTCTCCTGCTAGGGAAACAGAATATTTAACAGTTCTGAAGCTCTTTCTCAGGACCAGAAAACAGGGCTTCAAAACCAACCAAACAAACAAACAAAACCAAAAACTGAGTATCCTAGGGAAAGTGGAAATATTTGATGATCTTAGCTTTAAAGGAGCAAATTCGATTTGAGGCCGCATGGTAGCAGAGAGGCAAGAGATTCCTGTAAGGTTTTGAGATTTAACGGAATAGACATTAATAAAAGAGACCAGAGTAGTAATGCTCCCACAGCTGCATATTCTGAGGCCCTGGATTTCAGAAAAGGTGCTAGATTCAGGAAAGGATTGTGAAACGGCATAGCTATAAATATTCACTTCACATTAAGCAATAATCCAAGCCTCTGGCAGCTAAGATTGTTTCTATTTAGAAGAAAAAAAAAATACCAGGGAAGGCTGAAATATTTCTAGAGATGGACTAAAAGGGAAAAAAAAAAGGTGATAAAGAATGTCATTCTTTTTAAAATGATGGTATTGGAGCTATTTAAAATGTAGGGTTCTCACAATCCATTTAATACTATCAATCCCATTGATTACTGATGGCCAATGGCTCCAGCTAGACTATCCTTGATAAGGGAATTCCCTTCTTTCCAAAAGCCTTTCATGCAGATGTGCATAATGGTCTGCTGTGTTTTGCACACGGGTTATTTTTCTGTTGGACTCCAAAGGGCAAGCATCTACATTCCCTGTTGATGAATGGAAATTGCTTAAGATGATGCGAGATTTATGAATGAAGAGAAGATGCTACCACTGGGCTTGAAATAGTAGAAGCTATTTCAGAATCCAGCTTGAAAGACTTTTCATATTTTTAAATTCGTGTGTGTGTGTGTGTGTGTGTGTGTGTGTTGGTGTGAGTGTGTGTATTGTGTATGTGAGTGTGTATGTATATATGTGTGTGAGTGCGTATTGTGTGTGTATGTGTGTGAGTGTATATAATATGTGAGTTTGTGTCTATTGTGGGTATAAGAGTGTGGGTGTGTAAGTATTGTGTATGTGTGAGTGTGTATATGTGTGTGAGTATGTATGTGTGTGTATATGTGAGTGTGTATGGTGCATGAGTGTGCATGTATTGTGTGTGTAAGAGTGTGTGTATGTGAGTGTATGCGGTGTGTGAGTGTGTATATTGTATATGTATATGTGTGTGAGTATATGCGGTGTGTGTGTGTGTGTGCTGTGCTCGAGTACATGTGGGGGTCAGATGACAACCCTCAAGATGAGGTTTTTTTCTTTCTCCAATGTTGGCCCCGAGGAAAGATCTCAGGTTGCCAGGTCTCACACATTTGCTCACTGCCTTTAAAAGACTTGTTTTGGGGAAAAAAAAATAACACAGGAGTAGTAGAGAGAATAAGATTAGATGACCAATTCATAACCCTGGAAATGCTAAGGAAACAGCTCGAACACACGTGTCTTTCCTCCGGAGTGAGCGACTGACTTCTGCTCTCTGTGGTTCTTACCACCCATCTGCGTCTCCCCACCCCATGTCTGCGTTAGCTCCCATGAGAGATGCCTCACTTGTGACGGGAGATCCCACAGCAGATGTCAGGTTCTGGTGACTGTGTCCTGAGTGGGCAGGTGCTGACAGATGACAGTTTGTGAATGGGGCTGCGAAGGGCTTATTAATTTCCTCCTCCCAGGATGGGATCTCAGGCCATATCTGCTGTGGTGATGCAAAGCCCTTCAGGTTTGCATGTCGAGAGACTGGCTTCGGGGAGGGTTGTTTGGGGAAACAATACAATAAGGTTCATTAAAAATAGAAATACTTGGCCCTGTTTGCTTTTATTCCTGGTATCTTTAGAAACAGTCTTGACTGAGTGGCTCTCCTGCCAAGGCGTCTTTTTTTTCTTGAGTGGTTAAAGGACTTGAACCCCATCTGTTCTGCTCTCCACACTCCGGGAGCTCCTTCTGCAATCCCATCCACAACCCAGCACTGCCTTGACACTTAGGTATTTGAAAAGTGCCAAACCAGACCTTTCCAGGTAGATCAGAGAGGTCTGCCTCTCATCCCTAGCCAAAACTACCATGCTCTCCCAGATCCTCAGCGTAGAGTTCCTTCGCCTTCGGTGTAAGCCACCGCTGAGAGAATCAAGTAGGTGATACACGCATCTCTTCATAAAGTCAGAGTACAGGCATCTCTCGCCTTTCCTGTGACACGAGACCCACAGCTGAGAAGCAAGGGGTGGAGGGACCTGCCTTGGCTAGAATGCACACAGCCTTACCTGAAACAGAATGCCTTGCACAGTGCTTAGTGTGAGATTTATGGAATGGCTCCTCTCCCAGCCTTGTCCCCGCTTCCTCTTATGTCTCCTCTCTGCTGCTTTGTTGCTACGAAACAGCCTTACTTTATAAGCCATTGTGATGGAGCAGGGGGAGGAGGCTGTGACGGACGGGCAGCGGTGGTAGTGGTGGTAGTAGTAGTGAAAGGCAGAGCTCTGCCCGATGACATGTAGCAGACCTCTGCATCAGCCAAGAGGAATTAAGCTTTGTCACTCCCCACTGGGACTACCTTTCTCCTGGTATGTGCGCAAGGAATTCATATGCTGCTGCTCGCCGCTGCAGCCACCCGAGCAGAGCCCCGTGTACACTTTGCCAGAGAGCAGGGAGCAAGAATGATAGCTGTCTCTTTTAAATGCCGCTGTCAAATTCTAAGGCGACTTACCAAAGGTACGGTACTTTTTTCCTCCTTCACAGTGTGTCTGCTTCCGCAGCCCAGAACTACAGCTGAATGGTTTTTACTTTCAAATATGACTGCCTTTTTACAGTTTATTGTTGGGCAACAAAGAACTCAGAGAAATCTATACAAATCTCTCTGTACAGGTAGACTCCCCAGGTCTGTGCTGGTTTATCCTTGCTGGGTTCGTGGTGAAATTGTGTGTGTGGGGTGGGGTGGGGGGGAAGCCTGTGTGATTTTTTTTTTTTTTTTTAATGACTTCATTCCTTGCCAAAAGCAGATGTGTCTGGGTCTGGTGCTGAAGTTATTACGGGAAGCCGTCATTTTGCATGCTGATTATCTGGTCAAGAGAAGTCAAGTGTGCATGACTGTCCTTTCTGTGGAAGACATACTAAATGCAGCTGGCAGCTTCTGAACCTGCACAGCTGCTCAGTCCATGGAATAATTGTTTATTAATTCCTCAAATCTCATGAGCCTTTTACCAGGACAGTTGTAAAATTGCTCTCTCTCTCTGTCTCTGTCTCTCTCTCTCTGCCTCTCTCTGTTTCTTTGCCTCTCTCTCTCTGTCTCTCTCTCTCACCCCCCCATGTGTGGTGTGGTGTGTGTGTGTGTGTGTGTGTGTGTGTGTGTGTTAGAAATACATGTTCAAATATGTTAGAAAATTACTTGGTCCTATTTGAAGAAGTTTATTTGAAAGTAAAAATATAAGCATGGCCTCATGCCTTCACTTCAAGATTTATTGGCTTGAAATCGTCTCTCTTAGACATCTAAAACATTAATGACACTTCAGATGTGCTTTTTTTTTTTTTTTTTTTTTTTTAAGTCAGCCTAGTTGTACCGTCTGGTTTGCTTGTACACATTCTATTTCAAAGTTAGTGAATGGCTCCTTTTCCTGATCCAGCCTTCTAAACATGGAGAAGGACAAGTTTCTCTTGCCTGTTTCCCTCGGATAGATCTTTACAGAAACATGTACGACTGAAGAAGAAACTTTGGTCTGCAGAGAAAGAGATGGCTGGAAATGCCTTTCATGCTCAGCCTGTAATCAAGTACCGCCAAGTAATTAATGGGTGTAATTATGTTCTAGAAGCCCCGAACCTATAAATATGTTAATGGATGCCACTTCTATCAGTTTAGCCTGACATATCAGAGTTCTTTGATCACCAGCAGTGCAACTAAAAATGCAATTAATATTTTATTTGGCAGAAGAATGTGCACAAAGCAAATAGTGACAAATAGGTCTGAGATCAGTAACAGGAAAGAGAATAAATACTGTAAACTAACTTACTGAGTGCATTTGAAAATTCCAGAGATAGCTCAATGACCATTAGGAGGGGGAAGGCTATTCCTTTCAAATTAGGCTATTAGCGTAAGATTGTAAATTATGTTTGGCTTTACCCTTTCCTGTTGGTACAAACTTACTATTCCTGTTTGCAAGTCATAATTAAAAGGCTATCCTCTATGTTAGAAGCTAGGCTAATACAGGTATCTCATTCAAAAAGTTCTATTCCTAGCTGAGCACTTATTTATCTCAGTGTTGAGAGGCTAATGCTCTTAAAATAGTGAAGCGATAATTCTATTCATGTGAATCAGAAATTCTTTTATAGGTTCTACCTTCAAGAAAGGGAATGAATCCAAACAATTTTTAGTTGTTAAGATTAAAATTTTTTTCCACTTTTTTCCTTGAGTCTTATAGAAGCATCAATCTGCTGCACTGCAAAGAGATTTAGCTGGTTTTCCAAGATGGTTGCTAAATACCTAGACAATTGGGGGAAAGTATGGATCCCTTTTTTCCAAGTGGCTACTCCATATCACTCCCAAAATCTTTATATATGTTCTACTTGGCATTTAGTGTAGGACTGCCAATTCATCATGAGAATCTCCCTGGATATTCCCTTGTCTTCATGAGACTGACCTCAATATTGGGCTTGATATTCAAATGTTTGCAGAAAGACCCCTGAGTAATACAGCTTGTACCTTGCCAATCACGTGTGACCTGGTCAAAGTCCAAGTCACAACAATGCTACCTGTTGTTCCAAAAACACTTAGTGAGCTCCAGAATCCACCCACGGCCATGTGGGTGTTCTTGTAGGCTAACAGTGAAACAAACACATGGAAGTAGAGCCTTAAATTCCCCTTCTCAGACGTTTTAGGGATGCAGGAGGATACATCTTTGAGTGAGATTGCTTTCTTGTCCATTCTCTCTGTCCACATGACTCACACCCGGTACCCAAACACATTCGTCTCTTACTCCCTTTGAGGACTGTACCCAATCCTCTCTTTTCCAGATGTTTAGCACTGTGCCTTGTGTATAGACAACACTTAGAAAGTGTCTATTAAAAAGAATCGGGTGTGTCTGGTTAAAAGAGACAGAGCATTTAATTATTTGAGAGTTCTTAGGGAAATACTTCAAGAACTTCACATCAGCCTTGCCCAGATCTTAGGGGCAGGGAGGCTTGCTTTATGTCTTTAAAACCACCTTGCTACATGAGGCTAACCTGTTTAGGGAAAAAAAGCAATATGGCACCTGTATGTTTTCTTAGTTCTTTTAAGGGGAGTTAAGGAGACAAGGATGCATTTAAAGGAAACGTTTCCTTATCGATTCCACGTGGCTTCATCCTTACATTCTTCGTCTGTTGGCCATCTAATAAATACCTACTCAGAAACTCTAACGTTCCTGGAACTGATGTTTTTATAGCAGAACCTGGACTGTGTCTCATAGGTGTATCAAGCATTTCTAGTCAACATACTATTGAATAAGTACTAATTTTCTTTCACTGGTATTACAATATTAATATGCATCTTCTAGATTGATCTCTGAGCCATCCACATAGACACGGGACCCCACAATCCTAGTTGAGTGTGTATTTCACGTAAACTTAGCGTTTCTCAGATTTGGAAATTGGATTCAAACAACTGATAGATATAGAGAAGACAGATAGAAAGAGAGAGAGAGAGGGAGAGGGAGACGGAGACGGAGACAGAGAGATCTGTTTAGTTTAAAGATTGAATGGATATAGAGAAGTATAGAGATGGAGATAGGTATATACAGAGGTGTGTGTGTGTGTGTGTGTGTGTGTGTGTGCCTTTTCATGTCCCCAATCGTCAAGGAAAATAACCTTTGACCCCAAGCCTGTCCCTGCATTTTGACAGGAGAATTGATTCACTAAAGGACCACTGTCCGTGTTGTCAACACCTACTATAGCGATCTAGAGGAGGCATGCCGTCTTTCCTTCTCCCTCCCTCTGCAATGAGCCGTGCCCACAGTATCCCTAGCCTTGGGGCCAAATCCCAAAATAATACTTCCTCAGCTCTCCAGCAACATATGACAGAGGAATTGTCTTAATGGAGACAAAAGGGCTTCGGGGCACCTGCCTGCACGGCTGATTACCTAGACGCCACTTTTGCACTTAAGGGGCACGGTGCCTAAGACATGTTCTCAGAAGCAGATGCTTTTGTCATCTTGTGATCATACTTTTATTTTCCCTTGAAGTATTCTGGCCTTGCATGCATGCAGTCCTGTTGTGTGACTAGTATAACGACCGCCATGTCCTTCTCGGGTGCTACTGGTTTTAGTTGAGAGTCCTGAACCCTCATGCCCTGCTGACTATGGCATTTCCTTGTCCCATGCTTTACTCAACCAAGGTGACCGCCAGCTAATTAATATGTATTGACCTTCCCCAGGGAGCATGGCTCTGGTCAGTTTTTAGTTCTGTCTTTGTTCCTGCGGCTGTCTACTGCAGACCCCTATATTCCTCTGAGCTCAAAACTTGTGTCAAAAAAAAAAACAAAACCTCACAGTTTCCAATGTTGTTTTTTTTTCCCCCCATTTCATCTCACCTACATGGTATTTTATTTTCAGAGTGATTTCACGTCTTCTCACTTCCCAGATACACATATGATCTGGCACAAAATGAACCGGCTCAGTCTCTGTCCCATTAACCGATCACTGGCAGCCCTGTTGACCTTCATCCCAACAGGGCATCCAAGTGAGATGTTTTTGGCTGATGTCCAGCTGTCCCCTGCTGTGTATTCTGCTTCCTTTTCTCCCTCACTGTCTTTCTCCTCGAAATCCTTCTTTCCTGCTCCCTGGACCACTGGCTCTGAACAAAACATGGAGCTGGTGTGTTGGGACTCGGGTTCTCTTCTTCCTTTGTGCTGGACACCTGCCCCGGGCTTGATGTGGTTGTGTTTGAAGGATACGGTCAGACATCAATCTAAGCCCTGTCTCCAGGGAGAACTGAAGCTCCACTACTTCAGACAGCCAGCAATCTTGTTCTTAATTCTCTCCTGCAAGGACAGTCTCATCGAGGCGTGCCTGGTTAGCTTTTGAAGTATTATTCAAGCGACCTCTGGGTCTCTTTAGACTCAAGACTCTCTGACCCTAGTCCCGTGTGTAAAAAATTCTTATTGAGAAATTAATTTTCTGTGGATAACCCCAATCAAGTCTAATAATTCGTTGAAAATTTTGTTTTGGTAAAAGAAGGCATTTGCTATAGCTTCCTAACTGCAGAGCCTCTTACCCAAGGAATGCTGAGTCAGCCATTGAGGCCAGCGTCAATGTTGGCCGAGCAATGGCTTCTTTTATGACAAGCTCAAATTTTCTGTGCAGGTCCCTTTGCACTTCCCCATCTGTCTGTGTCTGGTCTCATGATTCCTTCAGCATTCTCCTTTAATGCTCCCTCTTCTACTCTGTGATAAGATTCAGAATTGATTATTGTCTGGGTGGAGAATGCTGCTCTCTGCTGGATCTCATTTCTCCCGTCGGCCCATGCCGTCCCTTCTGCTAACCCTTCCTGGCCTGTCTGTCAGACCCTGCCATTTGGAAGAGCTTGCCTGGATCGCTCCGCCTCATTAACTTTCCAGCCCTTTTCAAACCTCACCTGATAACACATCTTTTCCTCTTCACCTTTACTCTTAGCCATCAAAAGTAGTTTGCAGGATGGGAGACCGCTCGGTTGGTAAAGTGCTTGCCCAGCAAGCCTGAGGACCTGAGTTCAGATCCCCTCCATCCTCATAAAAAGCTGAATCTGTTTTTACAACCCCAGGGATACGGAAGGATAGGCAGGAACATTCCTAGAGCTAGTCTAACCAACTCTAACCTAGTAAGCTCCAGACTCAAGGAGAGATGGAAAAAAATGAGAATGAGAACAATCAAGGAAGAACCCTGTCACCCAGCTCTCCCCAAACAGGAACACTGTATATGCATGACCTGATCACATTTTTAAAGGGAATTTATTTAACTTGTTTTGCATTCTATCTTACCCACTTTGAAAACAACAACAACAAGAAATGTACACAGTTTAAAACACTTCACAAAATGTGTTATTCAGTTAAACTTTGATCCCTTGCTAGGGCAGGAGGCACCCAAATAAAGATGCCTCACTGGAACAGGAGAAATCTGAACTAGGATCCTGGTCAGGGGTTGCCGTTCTCGCAATGATGGAGTTGAGATGGAGTTGGGGTATGAGAGAGATTTTTTTGCTAAGTGTCTGACTAGTCTCTGAGATGTTTTGGTGGAAGAGAGCTCGACCACTTCATTCCCTAGTGTCTGTGATTTCCCTTTTATAAAACAGGCTTAGCACAGTGCTGTGCCTGTCTTGTCTCCATCTTCTGAATAGGAATTGCCTGCTGGAAATGCCTTCCTCCTTCCAGGCGGCACCTGTCCATCACGTGCAATATTCAGCTATGCGTTATCTGAAATCATCTGTGTGTGAACAAAAGGGATTTTGGTTCCTTCTAAGATGATTGTAGCTGATAAGGATGACAAACCTGGTCCATTACTGAAACAGGGAGAGAGCACTTTAACATAGGCACTCAATTCATTTCTATCATTTAGAGAAAAATGATTAAGAGGAAGAACAGAAGTCATGTTAGCTCACATTCGCAGAGTGCCTACTCCAGCCAGTTACTACCGGAGATGCCTTCTGCAGACTAACGCAGCGATCGCTCATAGCAATGCTACACTAGAAAAAGCAGCAGTTCGAGGAGTTGAGGGGCGTCTCTAAGATGGGGAGGCGTGGAGGAGATGAGGAGCTAAGAACCCAGCTCCATTTTGTGCTTATCTTTTCTACTGTGGGGAAAGGGAAGGAGACAATGGAGCTGTGTGTGGGTAGAACCTCAAAGGAGATCAACAGTGCTTCAGGACTCCCCTCCCCCACCCTACATGGCATAGGGGAAGGGAATATACACGGGCAGTAAGACGTGGAGCCTGTCCAGCTCTCACTGCCAGAACACAGCAAAAACCTGCCGATCATTCACATGAGTCTCAGTTTCTTTCTAAACATGAAAATGACACGTAGATACTGTCTGTTGTGTGTGGTAAAGCAGCCCTGTAAGTCCAATGTATGGGAGGCCAAGGCAGGAGAATCAAGCATGCAGGACAGCCCTGGAACTATATATAGAGAGACTTGGTCTGAGTGAGCACACACATACACACACACACCATATACACACATATACACCATACACACACAAATACACACACCATATACACATAGATACACACATAACACCATACACACACACCATATACACACATACCATATACACACACATCATATACACACACATACACACACACATACACCATATACACACACATACATATACACACATACACCATACACAACACCATATACACACACATACACCATATACACACACCATATAACACACACATACACACCATACACACATAGCAAATACACACAAATACACACACACCATATACACATACCATATACACACACCATATACACACATATACCATATACACACATACCCTACCCCACACACACCATATACACACACATACACACACACCATATACACACACATACACACACCATATACACACATATACCATATCACACACACCATTACACACATACACACACACCATACCATCATCACACACACATAGACTACACACACCATATACACACAGCATAGCACACACCATACACACACACATATACCATACACACACACCATATACACACACAGGCAAACTATTCTATATGGCCTTGGCTTATTAACTGTATCAAGATTGTGGTCTATCATTTATCTTAGTAAACATTATCTTAGTGAAAGTAACTTCCTTCTGGCAGAAATACATGTCTTGGTAATTTCATATCATTTGAAAATTTGAGGGAAAATGCATGCTCGCTTTTAGAAAAAAAAATGTATTCTGAAATGTTTTATTATTTAAAAGAGGATGACCATATTTGGATTCCATCGTCTCCGTGAATGTCTTAACAATATTTTCCCATAGATGTGAAATTTGGATGTTAAATGTAAATTAAGATTCTTTGCTTTATCTTAAGTACAGAAGAAACCGGTTTGAAAAGTTTCTTTTGTGGCTATGCTACTAACGTTCCACATCATGTTTAACCCAAAGATAAAACACCCGTCGATGTTAGTCCCACATAGCATCTTAGAGAAGGCTACATCGCCTCTCTAATGAAGGGAGAAGCATTGACCTCGACTTTACAGCAAGCAGCAGCAGCCTGACCAGAGGGCTCTGGATCAATCCGGACCTTCAGCAAAGTTTCTTGGTCTATTAGGAAATGGGAGACATCTCGCTAACAGCTCGACCAAGATTAATAACTAACTGGATGTATTAAGAGAACAACAAATACGCTTTGCAACCTTTGATCTCATGTTTAAAATAAACACGACTTAGGAGCAAAGGTACGTGTCTAATTTTGCTGAAGTTGGGTTAAAAAAAAATGTTAAAATGGTGAAGAATGACTGAAGCGAATAGGTTTACAATGTATTCCGTGTGCCTCATGTGTGGGCCTATGAGAATCAAATCAAGTAAATAAGTTTACAATGTATTATTCTGTGTGCCTCATGTACGGGCACACAGAGATCAAATCCATGTGCTTCTCAATAAGGCTTAATATTATGCTAACCATTTAAGTATATTTTTCCCCTAAATATTTCCTTACTCTTAGTCACTCTTGTGCCTGTATCTACTTTGATTATGTGTGTGGTATACCATTACGTAATGGTTACATTATGACGCAATTATGTAATGATACATTACATTATGACACATTACGTAATGATACATTACATTATGATGCACGTCCCCAGGTTGTTTCTGGTTTTTCAGGGTAGTAAAGGGCGTAGTGTGGTGTGTCCCTGAAAGAGTCCTTTGGGTTGCATGGAGGTACATTTGTTTGTTCCCACTTTCTCAAGTTTCCTGATCCCTATTCCGAAGGAATGATAAGGAGCGGGGTGGGACCTACACATTCACCGCTGCGTTTCTAAGCAACAAAGATTGTAAATACTAAATAAAACGTAGGGAGAGGAGTCGTGTTTGCAAGCTGTAATATCCAAAGACAAAGGAGGAAGGAGCAAAAAGGAGAGGTGGTTTTATAAGTAGGTCATTACTGACCTGTGAGAGAGAGCAGCTTCAGCAGAGGAGCCTGCCCAAGACAAACTGAGAATTTTAGCTGCACCCAAAAAGTGAGACCATTGCATCACCCGGCAAGGCTGAGCGTGAATGCTGGGGCGGGTGGCAGAGAGGGGGTACACGATGGTGTCACAGAGAATGTTTCTATGGGATAGGAAGGATCAGATCTTGTTTGTTTGTTTAGAGGGAAGAGGTTGAATAAAGACATATAGAAGGTGAAAACTGTGGAGTACTATTTCCTATCACAAAATAAGCCAGGGGCGGGTGAAGGGCAGCGCCAGGCTGCAGGCTGAGTAGTTGCCTTCCCATCATGGCGGCGGGAAGCACGGGAACACTTCAGGTACACAGAAGGATATGAACTAACTTGACTTCATTAGTAGATCCAAAGAGTCCCCAAACTTGTAATTTTTTTATAAGCCCTTAATGCGAGAGTTTCTAAATATCCCTCTGCATTGAAATCGCCCAAGAGCTTAAAAAATAAAGATGTGTGGAGATTATAATTTAATTGGCTGGCGTGGTAGACTATACTGTAAAATTGTTAACAGAATTCCTTAGGTGATACTGTTGTATAGAGTTAGGGAGCCCTGATCTAACTGTTCATGCAGATTAGTGCTAAGCCTTTAGAATAGTATATTCCAGGAACTTGACTGCCAGGAGGAAGGAGTAGGACTCATACAATCAAGGGAGCTGCCTGGGATTTTGAGAGGGAGCCCAAATGTAAATGGAGCCAAAATATAGCAGCACCATGTGTGAGTGACGTCATTAAAACTTCAGGGTGAAGCAAAACTGGTTAAAGGAGGTGGAGGATGGGAGAGCAAGTCAGAGGAGGGACAACTAACATTCAAGCCCCTTGAGAAAGCTATGTGGGAACCCACTACTGTAGAAGCTTCCTAACTTTATAGCTATATATGCATATAAAGTGTGTGTGTGTGCGCATGCGCATGCATGCATGCATGCTTTGGTTTTTTGAGATTGAGTTTGACCATAAGGTTCTGGATAACCTAGAGATCACTTTGTAGACCAGGCTCACCTCAAACTCACAGAGATCCACCTACCTCTGTCTCCCAAGTGCTGGGATTAAAGGTATGTGCCACTCTGCCCAGCTAAAATGGGTTTACATGGAATTGTCCTATAATGGCAGTGGTGGATGGTGAGGAGGGCTTCCTACAGATGTCACAGACTAATAAAAGTCCAGTGCTGGGTATAGATGACCTCTTTTTGAGTGTGTTCATCAGAAGGTTCCCTTACACCCTACCGACAAACATTTCAAGCTGTCGCCTTTGCTCTTGCTTACCCGTCAGAATTTGATGGGGAGAGCCTATCTGGGTCATACTACATACTTGAGTCATTGCAGATGGTGAAACCAAGCTGGTACCGGTCTAGAAGCTTCTTTCCCACTGGCTAGCTTCTATAGTGCTAGAAGGTAGTGTATACACTACCAGAGCAGAAAATGAATTCTAAATCTTACCCTGCTGTGAGCCTTGTAATCTACAAATAATGACTAGCCTGACAGGATATTCCCACCGAAGCACTAGTGGCACAGATGGTGTGGGAGCAACCAACCAAGCTAACTTAAGGCCTACCTCTAGCAAAATGGAACGCTTTCCTGGCACCATTAACCTGGGCCACGTGCTCATGGCTGAATAGATAGTAGGAAAACCTACTAGAGGGAAAAAAAAAAAAAAACTAGAGGAAAACCTACTATTTCTATTCTGCTAAATTGACCACGGTATAAAACTCTTTCCAAAGTACTGATCAACATAAACACAGATAAGTACATTTCTCAACAGAAAATGTCTTTGTGATAGTAGTGAGATGGCAGGTGGAAGTGAGTCTTAAATGGGCATGTATATAACACCCTTTCCTCAAAGGCTCAGTCAAGGCTCAAGGGATAAGCTGAAGTGTTTTCCAATATGTCAGGGCCTTTGTACAAGTGAACTAACTCACAGTGGCTATGACTGCATGCATAAGACCTCCTCATGATCAAGTCGGATAGGATTTCAGCATGAATGGCTGAGGGGTTTATGGATCTCACCTCTAGATGAGGAGCTATTGCGACTGATAGCTGCTGAGGGAGAGAGTTAGTTTTCTTCAAGGATACAGCCCCTGAGAAGCTGCCATGCTTCTGTAGATGGTCCTACACTCGCTACATACTGGGAACAGTGGAAGTTGGGAGAGAAAAGTGGTCAAAGCAATAGGGGAAGAGTTGGAGGGGAGGGATAAGGGCATGTTTAATCAACACATATACACACACATACACTCACATGTGCGTGCACGTGCACACACATATACACACACACACAACACACACACACCTCAAACAATAATAAAATATTATGAGTAGCCTGTAAGCCCTGCTCGACTTCAATGGAACAGCCAACACGTTCCTCCAGCTCCTAAACTCGTTATAAACGGCTCTCCTGTCAGTTATAATCCAAAGAAGCGTGCAATGTATTATCACAAATTGGATGTACACACTGCGGTCATGTATGATCTAGATTTAAAATGGTAAGTGACACACACCTGTATTATCACAAATTGGATGTACACACTGAGGTAGGTATGATCTAGATTTAAAATGGTAAGTGACACACACCCGTATCCACTCCTTAATCATAGGTCTGGGAACACAGCTTGAACCCTAGCATAGCATCAGCAAAACGATCACAACGTTCTGGTTCATGCGGGCATGGTTGCCTTAGTGATTTCCATGCTTACCTTGTTTGGTGGTCCACTGGTAGGAAGTCTTCAACTCCTGGAAGTCAGTAGCAGCATAATCCACAATGACGGTCCAGAAGCGATGAGAAGGCATGTTTTATTATCATGTGATTTTTTTTTTCTGCTTTTACTATCTAGGGCAAACTGATGTTTCCTCTTTCCTTACCCAGGAAGGTCTTTGAAGAGATAGTAGCTGAATGCTGGTGTGCCAGTGCATGCCTATAAACCAAGCAGTCCTTGAGGCAGAGGCAGGAGGCTGAAGAGTTCAGAGACCACACTGGCAACTAGAGAGTCCAAGGCGTGATAGGGAGTGGAAAGGGAGGAGATACAGAGAGAGAGAGACAGAGAGACAGAGAGACAGAGAGACAGAGGCAGAAGTAGAGAGAGACAGGATTAGAGACAATAGGAGGATTAGCTGAAAGGCAAGCTTGCAAACTCCTCTGGTTGGTTGTGTGGACAACACTGTGGTTTTCCCATCCTTCCATTCCCCTTCCTGTTACTTATTTTCTTGCAATTCTGATGTCATTCTACTTGTGGAAAAAGCCCAACTGCCCCAAAATTTGCCTCCCAACTAGCTAGCATTACAGGCCTATGCTGCCCACTGAACTTCCTGTGAGCCTAGGTTTTTTGTTGCTGTTGTTGTTTGTTGTTATTGTTTTTTTTTAATAACCTTTCAGTTTTTTAAATCACTGGAGTACGTAAGCTCTCCAGGACCACATGACTGTGCGCGTCTCCTTTCACCTACTAATTTTCCCTTTAAGTAGCAGGGCGCTTCTCACCCTCCTCCTCCTTCCTCCTCTCAGAGTCTGCCCGAGCTGTCTGGAGGAAGGTTCTGGCAGGAGGCCAGGAACACCAGGGAGCTGGAGACTGAAGGACACACTATTGTTAAATTCTGCATGACAGAATTCCCAATTGACTTCAGCCTGAGGAACAACGTCTAGGGCCCCATGGAGTCTCTGATTGAATTGAGTGTTTTCTGTTCTTCCGAGCAAGGTGACTTGTGCAGATCAAGAGTCAACTTCATTTAATGCCTTTGCCTTCTAAGTGGTCTGTTAAAGAATTTGGTTCATAAACTGTGAAAATCCAGTTATAAATTCCCAAAATTAAATCAGTTCCCATGAGTGATTAATTTCTGATATCCTAATGTGTATTTTATTGGTATGCTACTTATTTGTTTGATTTAAATGCCCATCTCCCCAGTTTAAAAATCTATGCAAGAATCAACAGCCAAAGGTATACACTGACCACAAACGTTTGCTTATGTCACCTCTCAAACAATGTGTAAGGGAAAGGCTGCTTCTAAAACTACAAGGAAAATGGTATCCAGAGATTTTCAGAAGTTTTTGGAAGATAGAAAACAGGTAAACCAAGGGCGAATTTACAGCCCATAGGGAACATAGGAAAAATGACTTGTGGCGCACCCTTTTAATCCCAGCACTTGGGAGGCAGAGGCAGGCGGATTTCTGAGTTCAAGGCCAGCCTGGTCTACAGAGTGAGTTCCAGGACAGCCAGGGCTATACAGAGAAACTCTGTCTCGAAAAAAAAAAAAGAAAAGAAAAGAAAAAAGAAAGAAAAATGACCTGGAAAGTTGGATTTAGCAATGGAGCCACAGGCAAGCTACAATGCGAAACAGAGGAGTGTAGGTGGGGACGGGGCAGGGGTGAGGGCGAGGCAGGGGCAGAGCGAGGACAGAGAAGCAGAGAGGCAGAGAGGCAGAAGCCAGAGACCTGGTCTGTTTTTGAAGGAAGGAGCAGCCTGGGAAAATTAAAGGATATTATTATAGGACATCATCCTCCTCCATTATAGAACAATCAGAAATTCATGAGTCTTTTCAAGTCTTCTAGTGACCCCAGAGCAAAACTTTCTGGAAAACATCTGTTTTGGCACAGTCTGTGATGAACAGGTAAATATCCATCCTGCTTACATTGCTACCTGTGGCCTGCCCTAGAACTCTGCTTGCCCTTCTAGAGGCACTATAACCTGTCCTCAATACTTTCTTCATATGATCTGACTCTTTTGTTTTGCTGTTGTTTTTATGTGTGGATTTTATCAGTTTCCTTTTCTTATTTGTAAGAATCAATAAAAACATCATTGCATTTAATGGAATTAAATAGAAATTCTATATAGAGTTAAAAAGAAAGCATTGCTACTACGTGCAGTAGAGGGGTGAGTCAGAAATATAATATTGAGTCAAGAAAGCTAAACAGAAAAAAAATCCATACGATTTAGTTTAGGTCCAAATACATAGAACCAAATTTGTAAGAATGTAAGTCGGAATAGTTACTGACTCTAGAGAGGAAATGAGAGGGAGGTTTGAGGAATACAGATCCTCCTATATTTCATATAATCTGATCTGTGATTCCCACACTGGATATGTCGGGGGGGGGGGGGGATGTGGGTGTGGGTGTATGTATGTATGTATATACATATACATATGTGTGTGTGCATGTGTGTGTACATACATACATAGAAAATGACAGTTCCTTCAGTTGTTTATTCTTGGTCTGTGTGCTATTGCATATGTGAACTCTGTTTAAATCAAAGAATATTTTTACGTCGAAAGTTTAAATAAAAATGATCCTTAGGAATCAAGGCATTGCATGGCAGTGATCGTCTGTGATGCTAGCAACTGGGAATGGAGGCAAAAGAACGAGAGCAGGAAGAAGTTCAAGACTAGCCTGGGCTACAGTCAGCCTGAGCCTGAACAACAGAACAAAGCAAAAGTAATAAATAAATAAGACTTTGGGTTATTCTTTCAATTTTATAAACATAGCTAATAGAAGATCTTATACCCACCAGAATGGAGAGATTACATAAATGAAGGAGTTTTCTCCCTCATAGATTATAGATTAAACACAATTGAAAATGGATAAATGATCACATTCATTGTAGAATCTTTCAAAAGTTTGAAAACTGAAAAAGTAAAGAATTTTCCTATTGAGGAATAGAAATCGGGGAGAAAGAAACAAGAAGGAACATCCATTTTCCACTCCTCCGTGCCATTAACATTCAAAAGAAAAATGCAAATTGGTAAAAAGCCCGATTTGTGCTGCAAACAATAGCCACCACTTATCTAAGGCCTGCCACCACTGAGGTGCCAAATTGAATATTCCTTCAGTCTTACTCGTCTCAATTAAATCTTCACACCTCCTATTCTTCCTCAGGTTTATCAAGAAGAAGCTTATTAACCCAGTTCTAATGATAAGGAAGTTGAACATCAAGACACCCAATTATTAAAAAAAAAAAAAGATAAAAAATATTATTCAGGAAAAAGTTTTCAGGTGGCCAGAATATGTTTGCATGGTCTTGGGTTTACATTTGAATTCCCCAGCAGCCAATGTGCATCAGGTAGGGATGCTTTGATGATGTTTGTTTTAAAAACTTACTACACTTTGTGTGTGCGTGTGTGTGTGTGTGTGTGTGTGTGTGTGTGTGTGTGTGTTCGTGTGTGTGCATGTGTGTGTGCTCACATGTGTGTGTTCGTGTGTGGTGTGTGTGTGTGTGTGTAAACCAGAGGACATCTTGCAGGGTGTGGATGTCTCCTTCCACCATGCAGGTCCCAGAGCTAGAACTCACGTTGTCAAGCTTGCTGGCAAACACGTTTTCCCATTGAACTTTTACTCTAGCCTTCTCGTGGGGTTTCCAGCCTCACTCCCCATTGAGAAACCATGAGAGTTCACCATTGCCCGGCAATGATTTCTAGAAGGAAGGGTGACTACTAGGACTTCTGCCCTGTGTGCACGATGCTATAATCATGACATCACAAATGTTGTATGGAGTTTTTGCTACCCCGCTTTAAGCTCCGGGCAGACCATGCTAACTGTCCCCGCCCAGAGAATATTGGATCCGAGGATGAAAAACACAGACACACACGTTGCTCAATTTCAACCTGTCTTCTTGGTTCAATTGCTGGGCACTACTAATCTCCCATGGCTAGCATGCCCTTCCCAACACTCTCAGCCCAGCACTCTCAATCTGCCTCAACTACAGTTGCTCAGTTACCTCAGTTACCGGCTCAACACCCTAACCTCCCACCTGGAGAAGTGGCCTATGGCCACTCCACCGGAGATCTCACATGGCTGGTCACCTTTTGTCCCTCTGAAACATGGTGACAACTCCCAACAAATAAAGTAGAGTCTGGGTGTATTGCTTTCCCCGAGTGCTGCCCTAGCACCTCCTAGTCTCTGCTCTGCCTAAAACTAATTCTGCTAAATGCTACTAGGTCTCCAGTCAAAACTGAGGTTTGTAACTTATCTTGGAATACATAACAAATTACATACTTTGTCATGCAGAGGCAGAGTTTTATTAGCATACTAAAGGTGCATAGACGTTAAATAGGAAATAAAGCTGATTAATTTCATTTGGCCTGCCAGGTTCTTATTTTATTTGGGGTCTGGACTATTTTGCAAGTAATCCCGACTATACTAACAGAAGCCAGACTTTAAGCCTCATTAGTATACCTCCATATATGTCAGAACTTCTGGAAAATGATGGTGCCAGTCATTAGCAGATCCTGCCCCAGTTTCTCCCACATGGTAGACATTTCAGATATGCACTTGGCAAGACCTGAGAGATGGAAAATTCACAATTAAATTTTGAGAATCGCTTCTCGTGGCAGCACTCTCTGGTACTGCTTCTAAATTTAGACTCGTGTGCTTTAGAATCAACACATGTAAAAGGCAAAGTGTGTGCGGTTACCCCCCCCCAAAAAAAAGAAAGAAAAGAAAAAGAAAAAACATGTAGAAGTCTGACAGATTCTTTCCTAGACAGAGAGCCCTCCCACACACATCTACAAGGGAATCATCTGCAGCATGTTGGCCCATGAATTACACTCCTTCTGCACAACATATGCCTCCACAGTGAGGGGCTCTCTGCACTAAATCTACCCAATCATTTCAAGTTTGTTCCCAATCCCATTCTTTTCCATGAATCACAATGGAGATGATTTGACTCTGTAGCATTTAAAGGGCAGCTATCACACCTGACCATTGAAATTATGAAAGACATAGACAAGCCTCGGCTAGCATCTCCCTTTGCAATCAACTCCTCCCAGAAGAGCCCGCCTAATGAAGCTCTTTTCATGGCAAACCCACCCAGCTGAGTGAGGAGAATTTCAGGGAATGTTCAGTATTTCATTGATATATCAGAGGATGTTGTCAAATATTAACATTTCTATAGTCAGTCTGCGTCTGAGTTCTTTAGGGCAATGGTTAATCAATACATTCTGATTGTGAGCCCCTGGCATCGATGATAGACAACTTTCAGTTTAGTGGAGCCTGGGGGCGCTTTATTCTAATTGATTTCAAAAGACTTTCCTGTTGTCTTCATGAAGGTGAACAGGAGGGGTGCTCCAGCACGTAGAATTAGAATTTGATCTGTCAAACAAGCGTTCTTCTCCTCGCTGGCCCTGACAGGAGTATTAGGGTGCACCTTTTGAAAAAGCATTAATAGCCTGGGCTTCAGTCCAAGATCGTACAGCTTCACTCCGAGACAGCCCTGTTTGTAGAACCAAAGGCAGAAAGGATCAATGAACACAATATGTCTAACCCTCTTTCAGCATGATAAGGGAGGGAGCAGTAATCAACAGAGGTTTGTTAATGCGAGATATTAGATTGAGTGACTCAGGCTGACCGTTCTGGTTTTATGAAGAAATGGGGGACCGAATCTCAATGACTCTGGTAGAATGACGAATTTTTGTGAGCTCTTCCTTCAATACTTAAGACACTTTTAAAATATTGTGTGTGTGATATGTATTGAGGTATACCTGCCATAGCATATGTGGGGTGGTCAAAGAATTATTTTGTGGAATCAATTCTCTCCTACCTTTGAGAGTTCTGGGGAATCAAACTCAGGAAGCCTGACTTGTATGGCTCATACTTTTCCCTTCGAAGTCAAGCCTTTGACGCCAGTAAGAGAATTTTTGTTGTAATTCTCATTGAAAATAAAATTTCCCATACACTATATTCTGATCATGCCATCACCTCCTCCAACTTGTCTCCACCTCACATCTTCTTTCTCTCTCTCTTCATATAAAACAACATCAAAAAAAGTCATGTAAAAAAAGCAAGCAAACTAGATTACATATAATAACAAGAAAGAAAGCAAAACCAACAGACATATGCATGTGTGCATACACACACACACACACACACACACACACACACACACACACCAGCCAGAAAATTTTTTCAGGTTGTTATCTTACAGAGTCTAGGAAGAGGCACACTTGTAAATCAAAGTATAGGAAGCATAACATGAAATAATTTTATTTAATCATCTGAGGAAAGTATGTTTCTGAACACCCTCCTTGGGAAGTTCTACCACACAGCCTCTTCACACAGGAGCCAAATGTTATTTGCAGAAATTCACTAGAATTCCTGCTCCCCACAAAGGAATGTGATCCTTCAAATGCTCTTCAAGTTGAATGGTTGTGAGTGACGTCTTCTGTCCTAGGAAGATGTGGGGCATCCCTGGATGGAAAACTAGGGAAGGATGCTCAAGAGAAAGAATCAAAGCAAGGGAGGAGGGCAGTCCACAGCTACAGACTGTAGGCTCCGAGCACCAAGAAGGCAGATAACCATCAGACCTGGCTACACAGAAAAATCTCTCTAAAACATCAAATTGAATTGAATAAGTCCCACCCTTTATCAAGCCAAGTCCCTCTTCTGAGATCCTAAAACTGTTTCAACTTATGATTTTTGTTTATTCTTCCAAGGATGGTTGATGTCAGTCTACATACATAAACATAAGGCTAGCATAGGATTTGAAAGCTGAGCTGTCTGGTTGAACCTGGGATAGGAAAGGCTGCATCTTTACTCCTGTGAAATCAAAACCAAAACCAAGTACCATGGCTGTGGCTAAACCTTTGCTGACAAATTTTCCTGTCCCAGCTGATTCACGCCGTGACATCTCAGGAAGGCTGTGCTAAGTCACAAAGAATGCATATAGAATTAACAGTCATTTTCCTTAAAGTGTCTTAAGAACAGAGATGGAAAGAAAACCAGATTTCTGACAATGAAAATAGAATGGACGGGGTTGTGAAGGCGTGAGAGGATCCTTCAGCTGAGCCCCGGGGAAAGCTGGAGTGGGACGACTCCAAGACATGCTAGCTTGGGGGAAGAAGAAAAGACACAAATTATCTGATTGTCCTGTCATTCTAGAGAAATCCCCAGCACAAAATACTTGTTCAATGGAAAGCCCTCTGAGATTTAGAGAAAGATTATACTGAATTTTCCAATAAGGCTCCTGTAGGTGAAAGCGGAAATATCTGTAGGCATGGTCTCTTTCAGTTCTGTTGGCTTATCACAAAATTTGACACAGGTCTCATTTCCACAGAACCTGGTTTTCAGAGTCAGCTCTTTCTCCACCTTCCTTCTCTCTCTCCCTACCTCTATCCTTCCCTCCCTCCCTCCTTCTCTACCTCCCTTTCTCCATCCCTTTCCCTCTTCCTTCCTTCCATGACTATATCTTCCTTCCTTCCTTCCTTCCTTCCTTCCTTCCTTCCTTCCTTCCTTCCTTCCTTCCTTCTTTCCTTTCTATTTTAAAATGGAATTGCCTCTTCTGTAAAAAACCAAACTTTACTTATTTCACTTTTGCAAAGACTTGGCCTTTTTCATTAGGAATTCGACTTGAGCAAAGCCCTTCACCAGGCCTGAAACCTCTGGGGCAGCAGTCAGTGTAAGCAATCCGCTAGTCAGTGTGAAGCTCTTCAGAGTTCCTACTCTGATAATTCGCTTTCCATTACCACAGAGCATAATTTACTCAAGTATTATTCAGTCTCTACATGTATTAGCTATGGGTTGGATGTATTTTTAATGCCTAAGAATACCACTACCTACCACTATAATTATGTATTCACTTTCCTAAAAGTTGTAGATCTAATTGCCTATACCAACTTGAATATTTACAAATATTTAGCATGTAATGTGTGGACAGCTCATATGTTTATAATAATATACCATATTCACTTGTATTTATATGATATATATGTGTGTGTGAATATATATGCTAGATGTTTCCCTATGTGCACACATATGAATATACATATATACACACAAATTTATTGGATGCTCTGTAGAAATATTTAATTTTACCATTCTTCATCTCATGGATCTCATCTGCAACACCTATTGTGTAGTGGGCCATCATTAAATATGTAGCTACCTAAGTGGAATCGAATTGATAATCAAATGAGTGGCTTAGTTTTGCCTTTGCGTATCCCTTCAAAAACCAAAGGCACTCTGGGCCGCGCCTGCCTGCCTGCCTGCCTGACCTCTTTTAGCAGAGATCACCATGCGAGGCAGCAGGCTGTGACACTTCACTGTGACGGTTCATGCTTACTTGAAATCTCTTTGTAAACAAACATTGCAGTTGAAATACTATACGGTTGTACAATCTATTTTTTAATAATAGACCCTAGATTAATGATAGCTAATGATAAGAACTCGTGAGCTATGGGATAAGTTTTAGTTTAACATGTCAGTTACAGGCTAAATCTTTTTCCCTGTATTACAGCAGCATTGAACATTAAATGAGTGGATGTAACATCATGTGAGCAAGTTGATAGATTTTTTTTTTTTTAGTATCGATATATTGTCATTTATTTGAATATAAAGACACATCATCATAATAGGAAGTAGTTATATTGTTTATCGATTATACTATGGCATAGTATAGCTACTGTTATGAGATAGATTTTTTTTATCTGAATAACCAAGCAAAGACTTACAGACAGATTATGAAAATTCTAACGCTAATACGGGTTGATCCTCTAACTTCAAATAACCGTTTCCTAGAGAATATTTATGCCGAGGCAGTTGTACCTCATACAGCTTAGACATCGTTGTGAGAATCACAGAGAAGGAGAAATAGTTCAATTTTTCTCTCTAGAGAAGCATCAGCATTGATTTGTTTTGATTGCTACCTCGGTATAGCAAACAGAATCATTTTAATGGAAAACAATCCTCTGCCTATTTTGTATGTACAACCTGTATTCCAGCCTAAGAAATATCTATGGAATGTACAGTGTATCAGATCATTTTTTTTTTCCTGGTCTGAAAACAAGGTAGGGCTTCGTTTTCTTTTCCACTAGAAAGGTTTACAGAATTGCAAGACAACAATTCACCAGGAGTTAACAGTTACTGAGCCTCTTGTGGATATGTGATGCAAAACCGAATGTTTCCTAGAGTATATTTTTTTTAAATATCCCTGCTGCAAAAACACACTGAAAGCACTGTCTGGATGGAGAACTCGTTGGAGGGGAAAATGCTGTTCTGTTACACTGTGGCGTATTTGTTCTTGATGTTAAATTAAAATCTGTGTGAGGATTGGTACATGCGGTCTCTTTACATAGCTTCTAAGATGGAGCAAAGATATGTCACAGTGTGTCACATTCAGGTGGAGAGGCAGCGCTCAACACACGTGGTAGGAAGTAGTACCAAACCATTGTTTTTAAACACACAACGACAGCTTCATTTATTGGTTTTTTCACATATTTACTGAGCCCCTGCTACTGTGGGTGAAATAAAACTCTGAACTGAACTTATACAGAAACAGACAGACTGGACTGGGGGTGCCAGCGGTATGAGCAGGGCTGGGGCAGGGTGGGGGAGGGCAGTAGCGTGAGCAAGGCTGGGAGGGGGAGCAGCGAGGATGAGAGGGAAGCAGCATAAGCGAGGCTTGGGGGTGGCGTGAGCGAGGTTGGGGGACCAACGGCGTGAGCAAGGCTGGGGGATCAGCGCTGTGAGCGAGGCTGGGGAGGGGCGGGGAAGGGCAGTAGCGTGAGCGAGGCTGGGAGACCACGAGCTCTTCCTCTCTGGAAGACTTGAAGTTGATGTTGTTTTTTCTGTGCACAGACATAAACATCCCTGTAACATTCCCCAAAGGTGGGAACGTAAAACTGCAAATTAATCTATTACTCTTTCTTTCCTTAGGAGATATTCATTCACACATACACGCATCGTTCCTAGCTGTAGAGAGCCCTCATCCCAGGGCCTGTTCGCAGGAACAGTGGTCTTGAGCACCTCCTGCGCGGTTTACGTTGATCTCATTGATTTCTTTGTACTTTGCATTAGCATGTAATTGGGTAGACGTCCTTCATTATATGTATTGTTTCCTAGCCACTGAAACAACTGTGTACAATCATGTTAGGCTCCGGAAGATTGACTCTCATCAGGTTTATCAGGAAGGAGATACCTCCTCACAGCGAGACTGTTTATTGTCATTTAAAGTATCTCTTGTGTTTCGGAGTTGGCAACAATCGCATTACATTATTAAGGGATTTTAGACCTTTCAGAGTAGAGTTTGCAGTTTCTCTCTTACTACCTGAAGACACGGGTATACTGCCTTACAAATTTTATCTTATCCTCATTTTCAAGAGACTCTGGCATATGTTGGGTACTGAGGAATATCTGTAAAATGTAGTGAGACAGAACCCTTTGTAGGTCAAAATGTGCTATCTAAACTCACATAAACATGGGGCATGCGATCTTACTTCAATGACAGTCATGTCTGCACTTTTAAGTCTAACAAACATGTTCAGGCATCCATTTTCCTTAATGACATAACTACTAACACAAAATATCAAAAAGGGCCTGTTTCATTTGAGCAGAATATTGGGGCAAAGCTTAGCTAGAAGTCATTGTGTGAGACATGACAACTTCTGTCTTAGTTAGGGATTTACTGCTGTGACAGACACCGTGACTAAAGCAAGTCTTATAAAGGACAACATTGTATTGAGACTGGCTTACAGGTTCAGCGGTTTAGTCCAGTATCATCCAGATGGGAGCATGGCAGCGTCCGTGCAGGATGGTGCAGGAGGAGCTGAGAGTTCTACATCTTCATCTGAAGGCTGCTAGGAGAAGACTGACTTCCAGGCAGTTAGGTGAGGGTCATAAAGCCCACACCCACAGTGACACACCTACTCCAACAAGGCCACACCTCCAAATAGTGCCACTCCCTGGGCTGAGCATATACAAACATCACAAGAGCCCTGCTACGTTTTTTGACATGTCATTGTAATTGCTCTGAGAGTCAAGAACCGAATCTTCAGCCTTCCCTCCAAAAATGTGGAAAGGGTTCAGCCACACTTGGGTGTCTTTCTAAAGCCTAGGAGTGGCTTTGCCTAAGGACCACAGCCCAGACTGAAGGTACTGCTTGCCATCACCCTCCTTGGAGGACCCTTTCTGATAA
Source organism: Mastomys natalensis (assembly GCA_021653895.1). Taxonomy (NCBI): domain Eukaryota; kingdom Metazoa; phylum Chordata; class Mammalia; order Rodentia; family Muridae; genus Mastomys; species Mastomys natalensis. The sequence goes on from JAJTUV010000892.1 coordinate 60,337, forward strand.
ACGATCCTCGATTGAGCAGAATCATTCAGAGAGCTGACTTGTATCATTAATAGGAACACTTTAGCGAAGCAAATCTGCTCTTTGATTAATTCTCTATAGAAGAGCCAGCGTTCGAGTCAGAATGAACCCTATCTATTCTTCCTTATTTAAATCAAAGGCGAACTACTGTCAACTTCTGAAGCATTATGTGCGGAGATAATAAGTTCTGCCAGTGCTGGCTCTGGTCCTGTTGAGTCATCTAACAGCAAATGGAAGATTAGGAAGGTCTCCAGGTGTCTAGAGAGGGGTTTTTTTTCATAGGGATGAAAATTGCATGAACTGAATGCCAAAAAGCGGAAGAAAAAGTTCCTGTCTTGAGAGTCAGGTAGATATTGCATTTCTGAAAACTGTTGTGAAGAAGAGGTTCGCTTGCAAACAGAAATGCTCACAGGGGTCAGGCAGCCATTGCTTATTTAATAAATGCATAGGTGTGGTCTCTGCAGCCTAGAGAATCTTAACCTAGGCATGAAAACTGCATATTAAACCCCTTAAGTGGGCAACCGATTAAGTTTTCAGATCAATATATTCTCTACAGTTTTGCATTAAACACTCACTGGGCCTCCAAGTCGTTCTTACAATTTCCCCTTCCGTCTTAGAGGCTGGCTATAACACAGCATGTCCCTCACTGTGTCAAACAGCTGTGTGACAAGATTTCACAGAAACAATTTATTGGTCCTGGGGTCAGTGTTGGGGTGGGAAGAGAGGTGACAGACTGCCAGTGTAAGACCTCTCTGGAGGAGGCTACAGGTGTGTTCCCTCACGTCTTCCCAGGCTGAAATACAAGCCAGGCATTATTAGGTACTTGGTTCTCCCAATAAGACCCAGGAATCCTATTTTGAATAAGAAGTATGTAGCAAATAATTTTCTACTGCATTATCATTTACAATAAAGCTCGGTAATTGGGGAGGAGCTACTGTAGAAGGAAGAGAGGAGAAAAGGAGAGAACTAGCAACCATGGAGGAGACCGATGGGTCAAAAGCAGTCTTGGTAACAATTTATATCTAAAGGTTAGATATTGGGTAAAAATTCTGATTGTGTGGGCATCTTGTTAATTGAGCATTTCCAAATATATAAATCTATTGGATAATCTTAAGTTTTAAGGCCTTCATTCTTACTAGGTACTGCAAGAATGGCAGTATTATCTGGGACTCTGCAGAGCTTTGAGGGGAAGCATGGTGGATTGGCAGAACCAGCCACCACATTGGCATCTTGTGGGTCTAGCTGCAGCATGTTTGACTCTGGCCACTTCTAGTGTGGAACACGTCAGCGGAGCTAAGCAGAGCCACCCTGCCGTTTAGATAGCCAGCCCACACTGCGTTTTTTCTAAACACCTCCTGTTACAGAAGTATCCAAATTTTAAAATAAAAGAATAAACATCTGTTGCTTAACAAAATTTGCTCATAGTTCAAACGTCCCTGTTCCACTCTTTGTGGTAGATATGTTCTATACAAGAAAAGAGGTTTTAATTCAGTCAGCTTCTCTCGTTGTTTATGGGCTTTGAATCAATACCCCCCAATTCCAGACTCATGTCTTATCTGTGGGGTACGAAGATGCATCCTTGGAGTTTATCAATTACGAGGCATGCATGTCTCTGGAGAGGGTGTTGGTACTGGAGGAGGCTGTGTCGTGTTAAGGGCAGGAGCGAAAGGAAATCACTCTACTTTGCCCTTAATTTTATTGTGAACTTAAAACTATTCTTCAAAGTTGTTAAGATGGAACACTGGAGAGATGGCTCAGTAGTTAAGAACACTGACTGCTCTTCCAGAGGTCCTGAGTTCATTCCCAGCACCCATGGGGCAGCTCACAACCTGTTCTAACTCTGTTCTCAGGGAATCTGACACCTTTGCTGCCCCCTTTGGGTTTCAGTCACACACATTTATATAGGCACAGAAATATAGCTAATTATAGAGCATATAAATTATATATATATTTATATATATAATATAATTTTTGGATTACATCTAGTCCAAACTTTAAAAAAATAAACAAATCTGCAAAATGAATTACACGAATTCAAAACACACAGAGCAGTACCATATGGAATACCTCCAAGTGAGTGTCAAATGCAAAAACCTACTACATAATTTGCTGAAAATCCTCCTTAACCCCAGGTAGAAGAGGAAATGGGTATAAAATGAGAATTAATCTGGATGTATAAGCTGTAACATTTTTTTTTCCTTTGAAAAAACTGTTATACTCTTGACAGCATATGCACACATCGTATCATATATATTTTTAATGTCCCAAGGGTGAATTACCTAGATAGCCCATGTTTTCTCCATGTTCACGTTCACAAGGTTTAAAATAGTTAAACAAATAAGAACACAAAGGTATGACTACCAGAGATTTTCACTGTTGCTACAGACTAGTCCCTGCACTGCCTTTATCTGGTGTCTACATGAGAAAGGCTTTTCCAGTTGGCTTTTTTCCGGGGCTGTGCACACTCAGTAGCCTCGGGATCTCTCTGGTGCTGAGCACAGAGGTTTCATCTGCCCAGTCCGTCCAATGCCATACACTTTGCCTCAGAGTTTTGTTGCCAAAGATGTTTGTCCTGCACTTAAGTGCGGCTGTGTCCGCATGATCACCCTACAAGTTTTTGTGGCTCTGTGCTTAGCATGACAGCTGGACTGCAGTGTGTACTCAAGTGACAGCCTTCACAAACAGAGTTACTGAATTCCATCGGATTCCACTGATAGCTCGGGCTGGAGATTCTCCTGGTAGGTTTTTATGACAGATCCTACACGTTCCTACAGTGAGTACTAGTACTTTCTTTCTGAATGGGTGGACATTGCTGGTCACTTCACCTCTATAGCTTCTTACAGTGACAGAAATCCCTACTTGTCACATATAGATATCATAATAACCTAAAGGAAGGACAATTTTAGGATGGAACATTATTATACTAAGTCGTTTTGAGTGGAGGAATTGCTAATTAAATGCTTCAGATGGTTTAGGGTTTATATTTCCCAAATTAGTACTCAATTTATATGATGCTTTCATGATGGGGGGGGCTGCAATATAACACCTCAATATTCTACAAATGAGCGATTGGTTATAACAAGCCTAGTTTTCATTTGTTTTTCCCAAATATGAATGTATATAAGGTTCTAATGAAGTAGTAATTACATTGATTGAATATTATCAATTGGGGAAATATTTTTAAAAATTTCTCCTGAAATTAAGAATTTGGTGAAAATTATATGTAGAATGGAGAATCTGAGCTCCAGAAGTCAGGAGGAAGAAATCCAGGCATTACTAAGAATGCCAAAGCCATCACATACCAGTGACCCATGATTTTTAAGTTCAACCTGGCCATAAGTAGAATAGCCAGTACCTTCTGTCATCTGTCCTGTAGGGCAGGTGACTTTTACTCCTTTCTGGCTCAGACTAAAAATGAAGATTTGCAGCCTGTCTCAAATTCTCCTCTAGGCCTTTCTGTCCCCTGCATGCTAAGCAGCAGCCTCTAGGAAAGCCTCAGAAAGCTTTGGGGGCCTGGGGAGGTATTCTATCAGATCTTAAAAAAGGAAAGGCTAAACTTGGGTTTTCAAATCAGCTTTGGTCACACAAGGAGGAGGGGGACATGAAATGACCCCCTGAGATACCCTGGCCACTCAAAGCTTCCACAACTAATGGCCCCTTGTTGACTTGTGGTGGCTCTGTTCACTAACAGCCCAGCATGACACTCCCAATGCTTACTGTTACTTTGCACACGTCTTCCTGTCCCTCAGTGCAGGAGCCTCCCTAGAAACTAAGCACTAGCTGTATGTGTCTGTGCTTGCCTCCAGAGTTTTCACTGTGGGACTGACTTCATATCATCGAATACTTCTTAGGAAAACCTATCCACCTTTCCCAGGAGATGGACACTGCCCATTGATGAAACTAAACACAGTAAGCCAGACCTAGTGGCAAATGCCTGGAATCCCAGCTCTGCGGAAACAAAGACAGCCGATCACAAGTTCAAGGCCAGCCCAGGCTACATGTGTTCTTACATTGACAGCCAGGAAAGGGGATGTAAGAATACTCATCCCATATACATAAACCCCAGGTTCAGTTTCAGTGCTATAAAGAATGTAGACAAGTTATAGAGGAAGTTTATTCTTCCTTGTATTTAAACTTTTCTCACAATCATTTCTAGGTACTGCCACCTTTGTTAAGAAAAGTCTCCTAGCATAGCGTATCTTATGGTGGGAAACGGGTTTGGGGAATCTGTGTGTTCCTTTCTGACTCGAATAGTTTTCCTTAATAAGAAAGTAGATTCAGAAATGGCTGATACCGTGTAGTTTAAAAATAATGGATACAAACTCCACTGCTCCTTCCTTAAGCTATGTCCATAGGGATTTCCACCAAGGCAAAGAAACTTTTTCTCCTCATTACCCAGTATTTTAAAATTCTATTTAATGTATGCTGCCACAATGCCAATGAGTGGTTACAACGCACTCCCATAATCCTAACGTGCTGCTGCTGTTTCCCCCAATTAGTCACAGTGTATTAAAGTGAATGAAATCGTTTAACGTCTTCTGGCAGCTATTTTTGCTGAAGTGCTGGTATCCACATCAGAAGAATGGCGACCGTGAGCACTCTGACGAGGAAATAAAGAGAAATTGAGAATGTTAAGAAAAAAAAACCGAAATGACACAGGGAGAGGCGCGATCCCTGGAGGAGAACACAATAACTCTTGAAGCTTAAGACTTACAAAATAATTTAAATTTTGCTGATGCTTCTTCTGCAGCCTCCGGCTTTCCTGGGCTCTAAAGAAAGTTCTGGGATGTGAAATGAACCAAGTATTGATCCTCTTTAGAATAATCCTTTCATCTCTGGGATGTGAATTTAAGGAGATTAGTGGACACAATGAATAAATTCTAGATGTATTCTCTCTCTGCCTCTGTCTCTCTGTCTCTGTCTGTCTCTCTTTCTCTCCTCCTGCCCCTGTCTACTTCCCTCCGTCCCCTCCCCATCTCGCTCTTGTGCTTAATATTTCCCAAGATGAAATACCACCTTTTAACTTGGCAGGATAGGATCCCCTAGAACTGCTGAAGTGCAAGTGTTCTGAGTGTGGGGTACAGGAGGACTGCGGACTGCCGAGCACTTCCCTTACATATTAGGCATTGTTCTAAGCATTTTATACATGTTAGCCCCTTTAGTCCTTATGATCCTTCCATGAGTTGGGTATTATTAGCAAGGCTGCTTCAGAGATGACGAAGTTTATGAGCAGAGAGGACAGTAGCTTTCCCAAGGTCACGCAGTCAAATCTAAACCCAGTCAGGAGGGCACAAGAGCCAGGCTCCTAACTTGTGATAAATATTGCAAACGGATTCACTGGAAATGAGGAGCATTCTGAAGGGAGAATTCAAGTCTCAAGTGTTGTACAGGTTGCCAGTTAGGTCTAAAACACGGTGTAGTACCACACCAGAATATACTGATCTGTCATAACCCAAATATACCGCCTGACACACCCAAACTGCAGCCTCCAGGCTAGCTCCCGTGGTTGTCCCATACCACAGTATTGCACATAGCCCTCCCCATTAAACACAGAAAAATCTCAAGGGAATATCTTTGATCTGTAACATCCTGCGGGTTTCAAACGTTGTTTTCTATTTCCTTTATTTTTTTTTCAAATCATCTGTTATTGTTGTATGTTTATGGATGAGTGTGAGCATGTGTGACAGGGAAAAACTTTACATTCAATGTGGGCTCTAGGGATCAAACTCAAATTGTGTAGCAAGCACCCATACCCTCTGAGTTTCTTGCTGGCTGTCTTCCCATTTTAAAATTTTTATTATTTATTTTATTTATTTATTTATTTATTTATTATTTATTTTTTTAGAGGGCCCTATGTATCCAAAATTAGCCTCAAACTCCTCAAACTCTCAAACTTGCTCTGCAGATTGCTTGTACCTATAGAGTGCTGGATTCCAAGCATGTATCACCACACCAAGCACTGTTCTGCATTCCTAAAGATTACAGTTAGCCTATGGGCTTAACTTGAATGCTGCTAATACTTGTGACCAGTCTATATAAGCAATCTTTCAAAGAATATGTGTCTTGTCACAATATCTGGTCACAGAGATAATGTATGAAGTACTTCCATTAGGCCATTTCTACTGGGACTATTTAAGTTGCTTCTCATTGACAATATTCTACTAACATTCAAACTCCAGTTGGGCATGGTGACAGATGTCTTTAATCCCAGCACTTGGGAGGCAGAAGCAGGCAGATCTCTGTGAGTTCTAGGCCAGCCTGGCCTACAAAGCAAGTCTAGGACTGCCAGGGCTATACAGAGAAACCTTGTCTTGAAAGCCCTGTCCTGTTCCCCACCCCCAAAAAAACCTCAAACGCCACAGCACATGTTTGTAGTTTAATTTTTGAGAGTTCGTAACTTTCCTATAGTTTGACAGAGTCAAGATAACATCTCTTTAATAATAAGCTTAATTTGATTAATAAGCTCCTTGGACAGCCCTACAGGATTAGCATGTCACTCTGGCATTTCTTGTTTCCGAGGCATGCTACAACATCGTGCTTGCAATAGCATGGGTCGTGACTCATTGAAGGCTTTCACCGCAGCTCCTGCTGCCCTTGGACTTGATGAGATCTTTGGAGATACAGCTTAAGAAAAAGAAGTTAGGTCACTGGGGCATCTCCTTAAAGGGAGCATTGGGCCCTTCTTTCTCTCTCTTGCTTCCTGGCATCAATAAACAGAACTACTTGGTTCAGTTAGCCATCCCCCATCATGACTTCCTATTTCAACTGCGAACCTGAAAACCGTGGGCTGAAACATACAATCTGTGAGATAAAGAACATCTTTCCTTTTTAAGGGATTATCTCAGATATTCATTAATAGTCCCTGAAATCTGGCTAGCACTGCTAAAGATGAACTTTGGCTGGTAAGAAATCCCGCTGGCCAGATGTCTCAAGTGGTTCTTCAAGAGAGTCATTCTATCAATGGTGTAAAATGAACTCCAGATTTCTGAGAGCTGTACAGGTGGGGTAGATACCCCGACTGAGGTCTGGAGTCTCTTACCGGGGTGTTAAGGAGGGGAAACCAGGATACTGTACTCGCTTCATCAGAGAAGGAGAGGCAGAGACGATATGCTGGGTTGCAGGTGGAAAAAAAAAATAAGTTGGCTCTATTACTCATTGGATATATTCTCCTAGATCTCGCTGAACCTTTCTGTGACCCTCTTTCTCATTTTCCGTAAGATAGAATGAATCTCAAAATTTAAAAATCACCTCTGTTTCAGCACCCTTAGCATTACCTTAGGCGATGACTGATGGAAATCTCTAGGTCTCTAAGAGTTGTGTATGCAGTTGTGTATGTGTTACTGGCCCAAATCCATCTCTTTAGCAGTGTTAGCCAGATTTCAGGGACTATTGACGAATATCTGAGATAATCCCCTTAGAAAAGGAAAGATGTTCTTTATCTCACAGATTGTATGTTTCAGCCCACGGTTTTCAGGTTCGCAGTTTGAAACAGGAAGTCATGATGGGGGATGGCTAACTGAGCCAAGTAGTTCTGCTTCTTTGGCTCTTCAACGCCTTATGTTCCTTCTTCCTGGCATCACGACTTCCCCCATTTCTGTATGCCTGAAACCTTTTTTGTTTAAATGCCTAGAGTAAAACCGTTCCCCCGGTCCTACCCCAAATGATAATTTCTCTTTGTGTTCTGGACTCTGTAGGAAGCTCTCTTGAACACTGACCACATCCTCCTTGTCTTGTATCATTTTTGTGTTGCTTTCATCTTTCCTACTGTGCTCCGGGGTCCTGGTGAGGGAAAGGATGTCTGGTCTATCTGGTTTCCTTTATGGTGCTTAACACACTGGGAATCAACAGTTCTGTGCTCTGTCGAATTGAATCCGAGAGGGAGCCTGAATTTTGTCCACATCTCTGGAATTTTCTCTCTACACAGGTTTGATGGACTCTACTGGTTGAGTCTGATGTAACTTAATATAAGAGGGACAAAGAGCTAGCTATGGTGACTCTCCCATGCCCTCCAATTGGTGAATTCTGTATTTCTCATGAACCAGGTTGCCTCCTAGTAGATGGTACACCCTGAGGAGTTTATAGATTGAATACATCTTTAAAATCACTATCAAAGAGAATCAAGCAGACCAACTTCAAACAGGAAATTGCAAGGGGAAATATCCAAAGACCCTCACAGTTTGATTTACACTTAGGGAATGTATTGATTTTTTTTCGTCATTATTAAATATGATCCTCTTCCTTTATAAACCAGAAGTGCACGTGTTCTCTTTGCTCAGCCCTCTGTCAGCCTGCATAGTGAGAAACCATTTGCACTTGCTATGAGTATAATACAATAAAATAAAAATCACAAAAATTCACTTACGTTTATATATGGTATTCAATTTTCAGAAACGCTGATGGGCTTTCCATGTTTATTTCCCAGATTTTTTATAAATCCTTAATTATCAATTTTCCTTTCTACTTTTTTTTTAAAATGCTGCTAGGTAGTGGCTGAAGCGTATTTAAATCTGTGAACTGTAAATACACATTGTATGGTCTGGTGCCAAAGATTCACTATAAATGAACCAGCAAAATATTCCAAGTATGGGCGAGGATCCCTCTGACTCTCATCCACTTTCGGTTAGGTGTTCTCAGTCTCTGATTGAATCCTTGGCTTGAATGCATTACTACAGTCAGTTCTTTTGTTCCTCCTCAAGAACTACCAAGGAGCCCAAAGGATTCAATTTTTCAGAACGATTCCATGGCTGCAGTAATCACACTGGTGATGCTTTGTCATGAAACATTCTAGCTGAATTCAATGCAACAGACATTTATTGAACAACTGCCACAGGTTGGACACTCAAAACTCATCCATCCCTTGACTTGTTTGAGTGCAAAGAGGGAAGGGTCATGTAGCCAGCAATCATGTAGTTAACTCCCTGGAGACACTCAGAATATGGAAAGCCAAGGAAAGGAGGGAATTCAAGGCATTTACTGCAGACTATGTTTTAGCAGGGATGATATTAAAGATATTTACCAAGCTGAAGAGCATTGGACAAAATTGACATTGGCTATAGTCTGGGGTGGCTCTTCTAGAGCTGGACAGTGGCTGCTTCATGAGCTGATCTGAGGTCTTTTAGGAGAAGCAAGCCTTGATGTGGGCAGCAAAATGGAATTGGTGGAGGAGTCGGGGGAGGAGGTGAAGGGCAGCTGTTACCACTTTGGAAAGGATTTTAAGGATTGTTCTCCTAGGAGAGCCTTCCTCCAGCAAAGTAGCCAGGGATCAAGCATGGCGTCTTCTGAGCTGTGCATCATTAAACAGAACTTAAAATGAAGGAGTCACATAGTAGAGGGAACGGAGGCACAGAGCTGCAGAAGACTGACTCCAGTTTAAGCCAAGCTACCTCCATCCAAACTGCAACCCACTGGCTAGCTGCTCACTGTCTCTCTTGGGTAATCATGACTTATTCTTATTGACCAATCAAGAGAAGGTGGATGAGGTATTGGATCTTTAACATGAAATGAGTTGGATCTGCAACTTGCTTAGTATTTGTAGGGGCCTGAGTTTGACACCCTCCCACACATACACACAAACTCTCTCTCTCTCTCTCTCTCTCTCTCACACACACACACACACACACACACACACCTCGGCAAAGCTTTTATTATCACCTTGTTTCTGAATACATGAAGTTAGTTTAATCCCTGATGAAGATCTTACTGGTTTTTTTTCCTACTTAGCTTATTGTCTCTACAGTTCTTTACACACCTCCAAAAATATATTTGTTCAAGGCAAGTTCTTGATCTAGGATTTAGATGCTCTAGGAATACCACGTGTCTTCTCAGGTGCATGCCTGTACGAAAGTCAATCAAAAATTTCCTGATTCTCCGAGACTTCTGTATAGCTCTATTAAGGAAACTAAAAGTATTCTAGAGAGGCGAATTTCAGGAATATTATGATGTCATAAAATGCAACATTCTGAAAACATAGCACACCCACTTGAATCTCAAAAGACTTAAAACAGTGAGTATTTGCTTTTTAGCACTTAGATATGTATCATTATCCAATGAGCAGCCTACTCCTTCTCCTCCCATCAGTGAAAACTCTAAGCATTTTAAGCAAACCAGAGACCCATGGAAGTTAGGCAGTCAGCTCTGGCTAATGTGGTCAGCATGTGGGCTGCTAAAAAACTTTAGAAGCCACGGGTCATGAGTAAGCATACAAGTGCCCATGTCCTAGTGTAGTGGTTAAGGTCAAACTCACCACCTATATCTAACCTTCAGCCTTGGCCATTGCTCACTTATCCTGTTGCTATGGATACGTCCATCTCCATGTCCTGTGATTGTCTCATTTGCTGAGAAGGATGTGTGAAGAGGAACTGACTAAGGTGGTGAAGCAGAGTTCAGCTTCACCTGTCAAAGGGCTCATGCTCTCCCACCGAGCTTCTTCAGTGTTCACTTCCCGATGCCTGGCCTTTGCCATATCTCTTGTTCCAGGGATCCTGTTTTTTCTTATTCATTTCCTGTCTTACATATTTTCCCTCTCCCACCAATGGACTGAGAGCTGATATAGGGAGAGGGGAAAAAAAGAGAGATAAGATTCAGGAAACTTTCCTTATTTTAACATAGCAAGTAAAACCACCTCAAGACTTGGGAACTATGGAGCCAACCCTGTAAAATCCAAAACAAAAGCCACCAATACCTCCGTGACTTATTAATGGAATTATTGAATTCCATAATGGTTTTCTAAATACAGCTAATGAAACTATTCCTCGGTCAGTATACAGAACACCTAAAGCGGGATAAAGAGGAATTTCACTTATAAAAGCTAACGTGCGTGAGGAGAGACACATGAGGATCCATGAGTCTGGTCACCTGCTCCTATTTAACTGAAATCTTGTGTGCCTGTCTTTGTCTTTAGAGTTTTCTGAAAGACGAATGGTCATTGCTGCTTATTTTAAGAAAGCCGTGTCAAAGTCTGTTGAGAAGCATCTGTCTCCCCCTTCTGCTCCTTGGTCTCCAGTGGCTTTGGTCATGAGCAGTATCTACTTTAATGCCGACGGCTCCATCCTGTTTAAAGAGAAGCCGTATTTCTCTGCCTCTGAAGCCTTAGATGCTTACCTTGATGATTTTCACTTAAGCCGTAAGCCTCCCGACCTTAATGACACAGAGGGTCATGTGGATCAGAGCCTTCATGAATTACTGGCTAAGCCAAACAGTGGTAAGCTTTCATCATTCTCAGAGTTGAGTTTTAAGTTCCTAAAGAAAGCCGATGCTTCATGTCAATATAGTCTCTGAAAAGAAGTCTCCTCCCCTGCTTGCAATTTGTCAGGCTTTTTGTGAGATTGTCAGAGCATCTCAGGGTTTTCAAAACTTTTCCAGCTTCGGGTACTTTTGATTGGAGAGTTGATACAGAAAATGAATCAGTTCTTTTATTGTGTGAACATTCTCGGGGGAAGTAAACATGCACCGCACTACAGATAATGAACCAGTGACAGGTGAAAGACATGATCCCACTCAAGTGTAGCATGGTGAACATTCAGTTCAATGAGGGCAACTTACAGGAGCTTGGGTCGAAGATAAGTGGCAGGAGTGTAGTCACCTTAGGGCACGATACCACTAAAAAGGAAAATCTCTCTGCCCCTCCCTCCAGCAACTGTGATTTGTCCTTAGGAATGGGCGTGGCCTAATCAACTCCTCCCCCGCCAGTGTTAACTTCCTATGAATCTTGGGATGGGGCGTGGCCTTGTAAGCGCCCCATTCCTCTATGACAGATTGGTAATGGACACAATCTCATGCAGTCTTCTTTGGGTAATTGTAGCTGCTGGTTTAATTGCAGTATTTATGCAGTATTAGTTGCAGATAGGCAAAGCTCCACCCCTGGAGCCTAAAGCTTTGGGCCCTATGCCTGGAATGTTAGTCATGTAAATTGTCCAAGCCCCCTTTGTAACACAATAATAATTCTAAGTATAATTAATATTTCCCTTGATCATGGTGGAAAGGAAGTGAGTGGTGAAACACTATAAATTGTTGAAGGTATAAGTTCCTGGATATTTATTTCAGGGAGACACTGAAAAGAAGAAACTGGCACCGAGGTCACATGACCTGGAGGTCTGGTTTCCACTCTGCTGGTGACAGCTACATACAAGAAGAGTCGCTTTTACTCCCTGACTTTTAATTATCCTGTCAATAAGATGAAGGCGTTGAACTTTATGAGCATTATAATTCTGAAGCTGTATTATGTAGATGGCAGAAAAATAACATTGGTCCACTCCAGTATATCAACACTTCTCATTTAAAAGTGTCATTTGATGAAGCTGACAAAATAACATCCTGACACCGTAACCAAGTATGCAATCTAAATTTGTGGTTGACTTTGAAGGCACTTAGGGATATAAAATTCTCAGGTTTTAACTCCTCTTATCTTTATGAGTAGAAATAACAGTGGTGCTAATAATAGGGAAAATGTCTGCTCTTTCTCCAACCCAATATTTTAAAGACCATTATGTCAGTGTACACAAAAGAACGTTATGCCTTACCTAAATAAGGTGGCCTTCCCTGTCACTTCTTCTAGACTGTTATGAAAAGGTTTGCCATTTGTTGCAAAGTTAGAATAAATAAAGCCACTTCTTGATGGATTTCGTGTGAAAACGAGAGAGCTGCACAGGGCTGCACTCTAGTAAGGTGCGGTCCTACTGGACGCGGAACTGCATTTCCTTATCCTAACTTGTCTGATTATAGTATTTGACATGGTCTGATGAACAGGGAGATGACATGGGGATCAGTGGGGAACTGTGGTTAAGTGTCTACATTATCTACACAACTGAAGTGCAAAATACATTATAATTTATTCAGCAATACCGCTGCCTTTCTTACCAAGGATTTTCTTTTCTTTTCTTTTCTTTTCTTTTCTTTTCTTTTCTTTTCTTTTCTTTTCTTTTCTTTTCTTTTCTTTTCTTTTCAAGTTTTCTGGTAGAAAGAATTTTCTGCATCAGGTTTCCTCCTTAATGGAGAGAAGAGGTTGGGTAGCTGGCACATGCTTGATCTTCTTCCGGGCAGGTGCATCTTCTCTGGGCCCACCTGAGCACTATCTTCATTGATAGCTCATCCTCCTGAGGATCTTCATTGCTTTTGTGCTTCATTATGAAGAAAAATGCAATTCCTGCTTTCCTGAAAGAATGAAAGTGTATTTATTACAAGAAAATTTCTCAGCACGGAAATGAGTATAATCCTAATACTAGGGGGAATTACGATGAGTAGTTCTCTGCAATTTTCTCCCTTTGCCATTCAAATATATAATAGAATCACCTGACTGACATAATATTGCTTTCCCTACAAAGCTATTTGTATGAGTATTCAAATCATTAAGGCAGTTGTATTTGATTTTTTAATCTCTGACAGGACATTCTGTGAGATTTGATTTATTTTTATGTGTATGAGTGTTTTGCCTGCATGTTTGTCTGCACACTATGTGTACTCAAGACCTGTGGTAACTAGAAGAGAATGTTGGGTCCCCTGGGAATAGAGGTATTAAACAGTTGTAGCCATGTAGGTGCTGGGAATTGAACCCTGGTCTTCTGGAGTAGCAGCCAGTGCTCTTAACCATTTCAGCTGTCTCTTCTTGTCACAGAGAATTTGGTTGTTTTAACACATTGCTCTTGTCTTACATTTCCATGAGGCTGTCATGGGAGTTTCTTAAAATAACCTTTAAGGAATTAAGTTTCTAAACCAAAAAGACTACATTTCAAAGGTTAGGTTTGTATTGTCAAGCTGTCTCCTGGAAAAGACAAACCCATTTGATTTGCTCTGACTAGGACTACAAGGGATCTTGATTTCCCATATTGACTCCCACAGATTCTTTGAGCCCCCTTTAATGCCCGCCAGCTCACTGAGGAAATGTTATCACTATGCCTATTTAGCATCTGTTTTTTCACTTTTCTTCATTGCATGCTAATAGTCTTGCTTGATCTTCATTCACTTAAACCCTCAACTTCATCCAGAATTTATGTTGTCAGTAGATTGGTGTATACTTAACTGCTTTACAAAATAAATCTAGGAGCTGCCCCTTGTCAGAACTGAAAGCCAATCAATGCACCATCAGCCCTAGAGCTTGAATGTTTATCCCATGATCTATTTATATATCTTTTCTGTACTGTTTTCATTATTTTAATTACAATAATTGTTAAATATCATAGTTGGGTTATGGACTGGAAGGTTTAGGAGTCTTCCGTAGTCACTAATTCTTACAAATGGACTTTACAGTCATTCTTCAAATACCAGTCCTTGCGTTGCTTCTGTTAGACGACATGGGCCCTGCCTTGATCCCCTTCAGCCTCATTCTTTTCCCTGAAGTCAGAGTGAACTTCCTGAAGTCCCAATCTGTAGCATTTCTTTATGTAATAACTCTGTCATCCTCCATGTAAAACCAGATTTAGTTCCAACTTAACAGTCTACTCATTTTTCTCTTCATTACACACATACACACTCACACACACATACACACACACCTAAACACCCTCTTCCATCGTAAGCTGTATCTAGCCAGTGGAATCACCAAACACAAGGCACACTTCTGTCTTTCTTATGCTCTTCCTGGTAACTGGGTGTTCTCAGCCATCCTCCCTGTTTTCGGGTCACCTTTTTTCTCACTTCTATTTAGATGTCACCAGCTCCTTACACCCCTCTGCTCCTTGCAATGTCTGTTTTGGTTTGGTTTTGTTTTAATTTATTTAATTATTTAAATCACATCATAATTTACTTATTCACACAGGGGTTATAAACACAAAAAGGCAGGATGTGGGGAAGGGAATGACACTGGAGCATAGGTAATCAGGGAGAGTACAGATAGCTTTCAGAACAGGGTTGCTCCTATTGTGCCCTTAGTGCCTGTAACACCTCATTGTATGGTGTTTAACACTGTATTGTAAGAGCCTGGCCATTGGCTTGTCTCCCTCAGTTGAATGATAGAGTCACCTAAGCTCTGAGTCTTGTCTACTTTCAACTGCTTCTTAGAACTGGCCCTGGGGTAGCACAGTTAGTTTCTGGTGAAGAAGGAAGCGTTGCTGTAGGCCACGTTGCTATGCTTACAACCTCACAAGTTTGTGTCTTTTCCCTTCCCTTCATTCGGAGCTCCCATTTCTACCAAAGTATGACTACTGTGGGAATTACTGCTCTCCATTCAGTGAGCTGTAGATAATCATAATAGTAATAAGAGGGGGCACATCAAGGCAGGAGGGAGATGGGTTGATGGGAGTAGAGGATCAGGATATAGTAGGAGCGGACAGGATCAAAACACATTGTATTAGTGTATGAAAACTTCGAAGGCTAAATACAAATACTCTTTTTAAAAGAAAGTTGCTTTCATCTGCATTGTTTACATTGCTGGTATATCTTGATTTGCTTAGTCTGAACTTTCACTTCTCCTCTGGTCTGGGTGAACATGGTCTGCTCAATGCCTGTGTGCTGATGCTAAGGACATTCTCGGGCACATCCAATGTGAGACTGATGACAGCAAATGGGAACAGCCTCAGTTCTTCCACAAATCCTTCACTTAGGATGTCCATGCCCCACTCTTCTTACCTTGGTCTAACCTCTGTGATGGTCTGAATGAGAGGGGTCCCCACGACTCCCATAGGCTCCTAGGTTTGGATATTTAGTTTCCAGTTGGTGGGGATGTTTGGAAGGATTAGGAGGTGTGGCCTTCTTGGAGGAGGTGTGTCACTGAGGGTGGGCTTTGAGATTTCAAAAGCCCAGGCTATTCCCAGTTAACTCTCTCTGGCTTGTGCCTGTGGGTTAGGGTGGAAATTCTCAGCTACTGCTTCATTCCCATGGCTGTGGGCCGGATGATCATGGATTCTAATCTTCTGCGATTGTAAGCCCCCAATAAATGTTGTCATTATGAAGTTTCCTTGGTTGTGGTGTCTTCTCATAGCAATAGTAAAACACCTTCTCTCAGCCCGTCTCTAAAGGCCAGTCTCCCTGGTTCTGGCTTGGCTATTGGTGCTCCATGAACACTACACAGATCTTCATACGCTCCATGTTCGATCTTTATGTCTTTTTCACTTCGACTTCCCTGAGTCACCACTGGTGTGTCACTGTCGCCAAAGCTGGCAGAACTAAGTAAATGGAATTAAACTGACAGATCTTTAGTCTCTTGATGTATCATCAGATAAAGCTGCATCTGTCTAAAACATGAAAATGTATCACCACATCCACTGTGAGCAGCTAGTGAGCACCTTCTCCCAGCATGGCTCTGGCGCTGCACAGAAATCTGGGGACTCACCTGGCAAGAAGTCAGACACACTTACTTTGAAGTTTTATTGTCCTGATTCATAGTCATGTTCTGTTCTTGTCTGAGTAACTTTCTCCCTGCACTCTCGGGGGCGTGGGTAGCAAACTTTTTCCAGGCAGTATTTTGACTGTTGTCCTTAAAAGTAAAATGATGTTCTCTTTGCAAGGAAATTGTGCTCTGAGAGATCTAGAGAGGGACGTCTCTTTGACGATTAGAGTAGCACGGTGAACAGCTTTTGCTTGAAACATTAATCCCTTGAATACCCCTCCTTCAGCCTTTATGCTCCATGTGTGAAGAAAATGATCCGCAGTGTCATAGTGGCCTATTCTGTAGATGAGAGGGTTGCTCTTGTTCTGCAGTAATGATAATAATAATAAAGTCATAACTATTGATTTGAAGGCATATGGATGTGCCAGCCAAAGTGAGCTGTCAGTGGACTTATGGAAGAAAATGGATTTTACGTTCTTTAAGCCAGCTGTGAGGCTGTTTGAGCCTTCCATGCTATTTTTGATATGCTGGGGCCATTTGTCCTATAACCTATTTGAAGTTTCGAGGTGTAGAAATAGGGTCTATTCAGAAGTCATCTTATTGTTCTAACAGTAGTTCAACATTTACCTTCCCATCCAGGCCGCCTTGCAGTTGAACTGACAAGCTATCTGTATGCAGCACTTAAGGAATATTAAGTCACGGGCTTGGAGTTAAGGGTCGGGCATGATCTTTGTTCTGACTAGCCATGACCTCTGTGTTCAATACCCTCCTGGTTTGTGGGAGATTCAAGTATGTGTGGCAGCCACCGTCATACCACCGTATAGCAAATGCCAGCAGGGAAACAGACAAGGGGCTCTGGGAGCAAGACACAACTACCAGGATGCAGGATGGGAAGGTCCTTATGTATATGAGTCTCCTGCTAGGATTTGAAGGCTCAGTAGAAGAGAGCAGGCCAAACGATAATGGGTGAGTGCATCCCAGAGGAAGATGCATGCTGGGAGAGACCAGCACACACACAAGAGGCTGGTGCTGAAGGTAACGAAAGTAGGAGGTGCTTAGCCCTGTCTCCTGAGAGGTTGTCTCAGCCTCCACTCTAATTTTTCCCGTATCATGGCCTCTCCTATAGTCATCCAGCTTCTTCCATGGTTCTGCTCCTTTTCCTGTGTATTTTTAGTAGAGAAATAGCCAGGTGGATATTTGCTGTGGATGTTCCCTGCCCACTTTATCTCTGAGACTACAGGCTTTCAGATTAGAGGATGCAAGTGTTTAAGAATTTAAGGATAGCACTTTTAATCCAAGCTCACAGGAGGCAGAGGAAAATGGATCTCTTGTGAGTTCGAGGCCAGGCTGGTTAATAAAGCAAGTTCCAGGACAGCCATGGCTCTGTTCCACAGAGGAACCCTATCTAGAAAAACAGAAACAAAAACAAAAGAAAGGGTTTGGGAATGGTTCAAATGGGCAGTTTGGGCTAGATTATTCATCACTTGGGTTTGGTTTTTTGTTTTGTTTTGTTTTAGTGGCTCCTTCTAAGTTCTAGGGTCCTCATTCATGGCTTAATGGAAAAGGTCACCTTTCATCTTGCTACCCAGTCCTTCTTGGCCATCATCAGCTGGGTCCCCACTGCTGTGAAGGAGCTCCAACAGTCCGTGTCACTATTTGTGTATTACACTATATATGCCACAGGTTGTGCTCTCTCACTCGCTGGCCCTCACGAGCTCCTTGCCTGCTATCTGGACTTCCTTCCTGTAATATGTATACCTGCAGACCCAGGTTCTGATTCATCCTTCAGGTGCAAACCTCAGCCTCTTCAGAAACCTCCCTGTTCCTTTTCTGACTCTTTGCTTGTCACCCCATGATGCTGCCCAAGTATCCTCTGTCAGCAATGGTGGTCTTAAGACTGAAATGAGAGGATTACTGTTGGTTAAGGTTGCTATCCCTGTAAGGAAATAGCAGCACCAAAAGCAGCTTTGAGAGGAGAGCCTATTTTGGCTCATCCTTCATCATTGAAGGATGGCAGAGCAGGAAAATCCAGAAAATTCAGAGGTCATGAAGGGATGCTGCTTAGTGGCTTGCTCCTCCAGGTTTCTTCAGCCTGCTTTCTTATAGAATCCAGACATCATCCCAAGGGTGTCCCTACTTACTGTGGGCTGAGCCCTCCCCTATCAATCAATCAATAATTAAGAAAATGTAATTTATATTAACTAATAAAACATAAGCTTACAGTCTTATCTGCTTATAGTTCTGTCTTCTGGAGGCATTTTTCTCAATGGAGAAACTGAGCCTTCCCTCCTCTCTACCTTGTTTCAAATCGACACAAGCTGGCCAGCACAATTGCCTAAGGATAATTTGCTACACATGATAAAATATCATGTAGGTTACATGTTTGCACACATGACACTAGTAACTATCCCTAGATTCCATCATGTGTCAGGAACTACTCCATAAGGTGTCCACACTCTACCATTTTGTTCGCACGTGACCAAACCTTGTCAGAGGTTACCCCTAAGTTTACAAAGCTCCACAGGGAGGTAATGTAAAATCCAGGGAAGCACTCAGAAGTAAGATCTTCCCTTTGCTTTGACTCTACCTTCTCTGCATCGATTCTGGCCAACACTGGATGACGAGAAAAAGTACCCTGAGACTCCTCGTGGCTGCGGTTATCTGAGTTTCAAAGATGGTCACAAATCAATGTTTTAATTCTTGGTTTATCTTAATAACACGTAATTAAAGAGCAGGACCTGAGCAAATATATATATATATATTGTTAAGAAAAGCCATTAAATTTTGGGGAACAGCAAGGGTCCTGGCTGAGTAGCTCTAGGTATTGGAGCCATTATTATTGAAATCACCTTTAAGGCGTGAGGGAGGAGCTACAGATACAGGGAAGCTCACCGGGCTCTGGACTTGGAGTGAGCATGAGCAAGAGTTCATTCCCACATTCTACTTGCCTTGTAACACCAGCCAGCTGGCTTCGTCTCTCTCTCTCTCTCTCTCTCTCTCTCTCTCTCTCTCTCTCTCTCTCTCTCTCCCTTTCTGTTCTCATATGAAACAGGGAAACTAATAACTGTCATGGATGACACATTGCAAATAAAATTAAATGATCTATGTGAATGTCCCTCACACATTTATGTGTGCCATCATCATTGGCCCCAGAATTATCTATTTACCTTGGTGGAATAAAATGTGAAACGTAGTATTTCCTAGTGACTTAGATAGGTTTTTTTTTTTTTTTTTTTAACTCTTTGCTCTCCCTCAAATCTATAACAAATATGACTATTTTTTTTTTTCTTTTCACAAGGACAATCCTCAGCCCCATTGAGGTTGGGAATGAGGAAACTGTTCTTGTAATGTCTATATTGGCTTGCAGCATATATCTACATGGCCCTATACCTAACCTATGCAATGAAGAGCATTATTTGCAGTACCCAGGAGGCTCTAACTGTTCACACTGCATTGAGTTTGTCACATTTCTGGTGAAATTGTGATGTATGTGTCTCATCCTTTTAGGCAGTCCAAGTGATTTATAATATCAGAATTTTTCCAGTGACATCCAATTATGTCTGAAACTTGAAACTTAACACTCTATTTATTTACACCTTTCCACTTCTCTCTGTCCCGAATTAGCATGTGATCGACATTTACACTGGGAAATTGTAGAATTGCCCAGCTAATAGGACAGGAGGGCCCAGGTGATCCATAGAGGATTCCATGGCCCTGTTGGGAAACTAGTTCCCAAGAGGCTCAGCTTTCAATAGAAAAAATAAATAAATAAATAATGGTTGGGTATCATTAAACTAAAAGAAATCACTTCATTTAACTCATCGACCTTTTTAAATTATAAAAAAGAACAAAAACAAATATAAGAACACAAGAGGAAAGATTTGAAATTGTTAGCAAACAAAATGTTAGACTGTGCTGCATAAAACTATTGAATTTGTACTCCAGATATTACTGTTGTTTGGTTAACTTAATTGCTAATACATACATGTTATATTAAGTACATACATATGTACTTTAAAGAATAATGGGATATCAATGAGCCTAAACCCAACTGTAAATTTACACTGTTGATGAGTATGTGAAGTCCTTCTACCATTCTAAGGATTTCATCCACCTTTGGTCCCTAACTGTTGTCAGCCTGCTCTTTAGTTCATTCTTTATATGCTGTGCTCTCCGAGCTTCTCTCTTCTGTTTCTCTAGTGTGCATACTTCACATTGGCCTTGCTATGTGGATGTGCATCTGGTGGCCTTGCATGACCATGGCATACTGCTTGTGTCTAACCACCCATCACTTCATTCTTTATGTATGTGTGTGTACATGTCTACATGGTTCAGACACATATGAATGTACATACACATGTATGAGCAGATGTGTAGAGGTCAAAGGTTGATGTCTGGTCTCTGCCTCAATCTCCCCCATCTTACTTCTTGAGACAGAGTCTCTCACTAAAATTGGGGCCCAATGATTGGCTTGACTGGCTAATGAGATAACTCCAGGGAGCCATCCATGTCTCCCACCCCAGATGAGGATACAGACATGAGCTTCTCTGTAGATGCTGAGAAAGCTAATGCAGGTCCTCCTATTTACACAGCAAGTACTTCATCCACTGAACAATTTTTCAACAACCGCATAGCTCAGTTTGTAGGGCATGAGACTCTTAATCTCAGAGTCATGGGTTTGAGCCCCATATTGGGCGCCATCTGACGAGCCAGCTCAGTCAGTCAACAGGTTCTCCAGTGCAGGAGTAAGGATTAAAAGAAGAGAGACGATTAGACAATATTGCTGTATGATCCCAGTTGTGAGGCTGAGGCAGGCTTGTTTATGCCTACTTTTCTTTTAAACCTTTTAATTACATGCAAGTATTTAGGTCAGTTCTAGGTTGAGGAACCAACAATACAATAGATACAAACAGTCAAGGAACAAACAAGGCAATATACAAAGTCCTGTGATCACTCTCATGATTGCTGTTTCTGAGGGCTCATCGGGATGACAAAAATATCTGAGCCTACTTCCCTGCCTAGCCCACAGTCATACTCATGCCTAAGGCCTACTTATTGTTCTAGCCTAAGATTTGGATTCCTGACTGAAATTACTTCTCTGTTTAGCCTAAAATTAGATTCCTGTCTAAACTTCCTTGTCATTGCCTAATGTCAGATTCCTGCCTAAAGCCCATTTCTTGTCCTTGGCCAATGTCAGATTCTTGCCAAGCAGTCCCAAAAGCTCTCCACAGCATATTACAGACTATCCCCACCCCTCTTCTTGTTCCTATGATTACTATTTTGTATGCCAAAATAAATAATCATGTAATATTTATCCTTTAGTGGATAAGTAATTTCATTTAGCCATAAGTTCTTCAAGGGTCCATCCATTTTTAATCTGAATAATATTCTATCATATTCCATTTGCAAACTATACATTATATCTATTAAACCACCTCTGGACACATGTTGCCTTCCATGATTTGGCTGTTATAACTAATTCCCCTATGAACACTATTGTACAAAAATCTCCTTAAAGTCCTGCTTTAAATAATCTGGGATCTGCATCCTTGTGGTTGTCTTCTGGTTTCTTCTTCATTCGTTCAAGTCTTGTCCTCTGGAATAGCAGCCAGGGATCCTCAGCACTCAGCCATCTTTCTGGCCTCTAAGATACATTTTTAATCTCTACATTTTGGTAAATAAGGTGCAATGTACTGAGTGTTTAATGTTCAATTTGGACTTCATTTAATGCTGATTTCATGGGTTGTACTATATGCCCAATATTATTAGATACCTCATATTTTTTGTCTTCATAGAGCGGACCGTCTATGGAGGAGAAGCACAGATAACTAGGTGAATATATAATATGGTGTCTGTTGACTAAAGGCTGTGAGTGGGAAAAATGAAGACAAAAAGAAAATCCTGTTGTTGGGGATTAAGGTGTCTGGCCCCTGTATAGTGTATGTCAAACGTGAAACGGTGATACACAACTCTCAGCAAAGTGTAACCGAGAGACAAAAGGATCCAAGATAGGAACTGCCATTCTAAATTTACCAGAAGTTCTGAAAACGGTCTGAGGATCGATGTACCTGTCAGTTGAGTATATAGAGTGAAGAGGATAACCTTCACCTTTCCTCTTGAAGCTATCCCCTGATTCTGAGTATCTGTAAGGTTTTGCTAAATTAAATCCCCTGAGAAAGACTTCACAAAATAAAAGGATATGATACATTTAAATTCACCTAAAAACCAAAGAACATAATTCACTTCCTATCCTGACTCTTAAGTCTATGTCCCGGAAAGAGTCATTTTTCATCGTTTCCAATAAAACCAACTTCAGATTCCAGCTGAAGCGCTTGTAAATGGAAAGGCATTTGTAACGGGATTTCCCTATAATTAAGATGACTCTGCAGAGAAGGCTGTAAAAGCAAGTCTTCCATGGTTGGGCTACAAAAAAGCAAAGCACTAAAATTGCTAAGTAATACTATAGATTTCAGAATTTATATGTGTCTTTAACACTAGTCTCATAAAAGGGATGATTATTTAACAGTCTAAATTCCTGAAAACGGTTTTCATAGTGGGGAAAAATGTAATACATACTGCTATAGCTCTTTATCTGTGGATATTAAAATGTAAATTTCTACCTTACAGCATGGGAAACTCTTTCCATGGGATGAATCCTAAATTAAGTGTGGCAGGTGATTGTGATTGATCACTCCATATTACCAGGAGAGGAACTAAAGAAACCTTTCTTGCTAATGAAATATAGCAGAGCTCAGAGGGAAAAAATGCAAAGATGGTCCATTTTAAAGTCAAACATAAACCACTTCACGTCGCCTTGAAGATAGAGAAATGAAAGCGTGTGAATCTCATGCCTTCCATCCATCTGAGGGTCACCCTGGGCCTGGACCTTCTTGGACTTAAGTTCAAGCACTTCAAATAATGTGCTTAGAGTATCATTTGGTGATATTGTTTTGCTAATCAAGATGGATTTAGCCTGAGATTGCTTTAATTATGGCCAGAAGCCACACTGACCGGTAGGTAAAGACATAGCCCATGGAACCCGGTGTCTTAGTTCCCTAGTTTGAATCCAATTCCATCATGGCAGCTTTAGAAATGTCAGCAAGGTCTCTAGCATCAAGAATTTTTATTCATCTGGTGGTCTATGAGGTCGAGTGAGAGAGATGGGGATGTGAGCTGGAAGATAGGAAATTGGGGACAGTATAATTAAAATACACAGTATATGTGTAGGAAATTCCCAAATAATAAATGTATATTTTTAAAGTATTTTTTACTCTTCTTTAAAATGAGGATAATAATTTCATCACATACTGCTAGTATTTTGTCTAAGCTCCACCTCCACAGTTACCTGGCAACAGCCAGGTGTGCTACTCCCCACAGTTACCTGGCATCAGGCAGTAGGCCTGGCCCACTATAAAAGGGACTGCTTGCCCCCTCCTCTCTCTCTTGATCTCTTACTCTTGTCTCTAGCTTCTCTCTGTCCCCTCCCCCTTCTCTTCCCCCTCTCTCCACATGGTTGTGGGCAGCCTCTACTCCTTTCCTCTACTTCTCTGCTCTCTCTCTCTCTCTCTCTCTCTCTCTCTCTCTCTCTCCCTCCATCTTCTTCTATTTCTCTCCCCCCACCTTTGCCCTATCTCCTGAATACTCCCCGCTTTGGAACCGTTTGGTCTGGTGTGGTCTGTTCTAAGCTGTGCACGGACATTTAACACATACTAACTTTATTATGTACTACAATAGAATTTTCATTCTTGAAAGTGATCTTAAAAATTAAGATAGCTTTTCTTCCACTCTTGAGACTTACAGATTGCTTGCTTTACCTTTTAGTGGATTTTTGAACTTGGCCCTTCACTTTTTCTCATTTATAAAATGAATTGATGTCAGCTCATATGTGCAGTTATGTTAAAGTCCGAGGCCTTGGATTGGAGTGCGTATTTTCTGGAATCTCAAACTCTCTGCATATCTGTGTCTGTGTATGTGTTTCTCTCTCTGTGGGTCCTTATCTCTTGGAACTTTCTGTAAGGAGTTTGAGACGTGACCAACACCCAACCAGAGCTGTTACTATGGAGAAAGTGTTCATCGGAATGGGATTGGTTCTCCCCGGAAGTAGTAAAGGAAGGAGATCACAGATACAGATATCAGCATCTCCCAGGGGCTGAGAACATCTTTGCTAGAAGTCTTCAAGTGCTGCAAGCCCAATAATGAGTCTGCCCCTGACACAGAAATACCTGCAGTATCTACCTACCATGGCATCACCATCTCTGAAGTTCTCACTCAATTCATTTGCTATGTACCCATCAACCTGCTGACATGATTTGACCCCCATGCAGTCGTGCTCACAGTGGTTGTTCTTATACCTGTAACAACGGAGCTCTTCCCACATCAGCATCCACAGGCACCAGTTTTCCCAGTTCTTTGACACATTGCTCATCTCTTAGAAATGAGAATTCTTGGTGTGTTGACGGCACAAGTTCCCACACCTGACAAGTAGAGGTAAAACTCACCAAGGCACGGAAAGCCACGTTGGAAGCCCTGTCCCAGGACTGCCCATCCATTGTCTACTTCAAACCTACCTCAGAAGGTTACAGAGGGTTAAAAATGTTTGGTTTTGATGTTATCGGTTCAAACACTCACTTTTTGACAGTTCTCTGCATAGATAGAAAGTTCCAAATCAGCTGGTTCACACAGTGGGGCCATTCTTCCATAGGAATGATATGATTACATGCCCATTTCCCTTTGTGACTCTGAAAATCAAACGTCCATTGTAGCCCAGCATCGTATTAACAACACGGAGAGAAAGATCTTCTTTTCTACGACTTACTTAATGGGGGAAGCGATTGTAACAACTAAAGCAATTATACTCTATGACGCCTTTGATCTGACTATTAGAGGCTCTACAAAGATTGGATAGAAGTGAATTCTTTTCCCTTGTCAATGAGTTTCTAGGCTCTATCTGAAGAGCACCTCTAATAGCTCCTTTATCAGGACAGTAGGCAGAATCAGTGGGGAACCACTTGCAAGTCACCCAAAATGCAAGGTGTTTGATGGGAGAGAGATGAATAAGAACTATCTCTGGATCCCACTATTTGTCAATCAATCCCATGCCCAAGGAAATTTCAGCTACTTCATTACAGAAATAGAAGAAGGTTTTCCTTTTTTCCTTTTGATTGTTCTTACAATCAAATGTCCTGTCCAGCTGGGCAATTAAGTGGGACCCTTAGTCCCTGTGGAGAGGACTGAGATGCGCGAGAAAATAAAAAGGCACAGCAAGTCAAGAAGTCGGATCAAGCTGGCAAAGATTTTATTGTTCACACAGGTTATATACTCAGAAAACAGGATACGGGGAGGGGTAGGAAGGGAAAGGGGACTTTGGAGGTGGAGGAAGCTGGCTACAGCTGTGGGGTCTAACTAGGTTATACCTGTTGTTCTCACAAAGTCTTGCTGTGACCAGGGGTTCTAAAAACATCTATCTAGCAGGATGTTGGCTAAATCTTAAAGGTCAGGAGAAAGGGTTACTAAGGTGGGTTGCTATGAGGCCTTGTTTGAAGTTCTGAGAACTGAAAATATAGCCAGTGAATCATGGAAGGTAAGCAGATAGAGTAGCTAGGAGAGCCAAGGGTGAGTGTTTGCCAAGCGTAAGGCCTTGCCATGGCTTCCCACAATCAAACATCTCCCACATGCATGGAGCTTTTGTTTTGGAGACTCATCGTGGGCCGTTTATTTCTTCTTAAGAATAATCCTTGTATAATCTTACGAGTAGACATTTCTTTCTCCTATCTGAGGGTATCCATTAACCGAATTAAGGGAGTTCTGATTTTGATGTGTGCTTAAAAGTGAGCAAACCGCTCTATGCCTCTCTTCTGCATACTCTCATGGCTTGCACAGTGCCACCGATGTACCCAGCTATACTTAGGATGCAAACACCCAGGGAATTCAGGAAGGCGTCTGCCATAATGCTTCCAACTGGCGGCCTGGGGTCTCACCCTTGATCTGCCACATGGAATCCATTCATTTACTCACACATACTTTATTTGGTCTAAGATCTAAAGTTGATATATTTTTTCTATATCACAAGGGTTTTGATTCTTTGAAGCTAGAGACCAGAATGAAAATCCCAGAGGCTGGATTAGAGAAGACGGGTTCTGAGTGTTTATATTCTCTCAGTATCTAGAAAATGAAACGTATAAGTGTAGCTGACAAATTAAAAAACAGCAACAAGAACGAAAATATAGAAAATGTGCTTGAACACCCCCCCACACACACACACACACACTGCCTATGTTTCAGTAGAGTGAGAGCCACAGACAGAAGGATTTTGGAGGAACAAGCATTCTAAGTTAAAACTAAGCTATATGCAATGCTAATCTTAAAGCATTGTCTGCACAGAATTTCAATGTAGAATATAAAAGATGAATGAATTTGCAAGCTTTCAAGTAAGGGTCCCATGTATATTTAAAGCTCTCTGCCTTGTGCAAGAAGGTCGGAATCTCTAGATGAAATGGGTTCAATATGGCTTTGTAACTAGCTTTTAAGGACGTACTTTTGGCCTATAAGTCAAGTTACTTTTTATTGTTCGTAGGAAATATATTTTAGTGTGTTGTTTTAGATTTGGATTAATAATTAACTGGGGTCTTTCCCCGATGGTTTTTTTTTTTTTTTACTTCGTACCTCTTTTCCAGAAATAGCTGGCTATGTAAAAAGACTTTTAGCTGAATGTTCACCTGACTTGAAGCTTTAAAGCAAATGTTATGACTGGAAATAGAAATTAAGACGTACCAGTCACTAAAGATACAGTACAGTGGAATTTAAGCTCTTTGTGGGGAGGCAAGCCAGCATGCTAGACAGGAGCCTCTCTCGTCTGTGGCTTTAGGCAGACTTCAACGGTGCCACGTATGAAGACTGTCACATGGTTTCAGTATCATACCACATGGCTTCAGGCTTGTCAGCACTGCAAGCTCAGAGTGGGAGGGACTTCAGTGGGCCTTTCAATAATTGGTGTCAATACTCTAGGGATATCCTAAGACCGATGTTTCCAAATGGACCAGGCTGCCTCGTGTAGATCAAAGTACTACCGTGCAACTCAGAATATCTGCTTGTAGAATATGAGAAGTGAACATGGAATCGAATTGTATTTGCTGATGCCCGTGTGTAGAACAAAGGGGAACAGGGAGTTGAATGCTATCTTTTGTTGGAATTGCTGAATGTTTGGGGGATGGGTTGTTTGTTTGTTTTTAATGATGACATTTGGCAAATGAGTATTGTGCCTCTACTGGGAGTCTCTGGGAGTCTAACAGTGTAGATTCAGAGCAGACTCGGTCCATGACTGTTAGGAACTTACAGTTTACTGGGGGGAAATATGTAAAACCTGGGGGTGGGGGGGCAACAAGTAAGAAGGATATGCTGCCAAGCTGAGGACCTGAGTTGGATTTCTGGAATTCACATGGAAGGAGAAAACCAACACATTCACAGACAGACAGACAGAGACACACACTCACACACACACACACACACACATACACACACACACATACACTAAATAAAGTACTAAAATTAAGTTACCAAAGCAGATGATTAATTCTAAACCATTATAGTTCATATGTCTTTTAATTTAGTCCAATTGACATTTAAACCAGATGAGTCTTCAACATATGGAGCTTTCTATACATTATACAATATTAAACAGCATTTCTGGCCCCTCCTCACAAGATGCAGGCAGTAACCTCCCACCCAGCTGTGACAATCAAAAATATCCCAGGTATTGCCAGAGGTAACCAGAAAGCAAAACTACAAACATTTCGAGAGCACAGAACAAGAAAAGCAAACCCAAGGTGACAGAGCTATTTCTAGGAAGCATGGCGACAGTTGTGTTTAGGTCTGATGATAGACTGGGAACAGGAGGAGAGAAGAGAACTGAGAAAAGTGACTGAGTTGTCTTAGGTTTCTCTCTGCCGGGTTCTCTGCATGTAGTACCTGTGGAAAGCCCATCAAAGGCAGAGCATCAGGCGCGCCCTGTGAAAACTCCCTTATTAACTGTGCAGATGGGTCCATGGCACTCAAGGTTTAAAATCAGTGTGTATTCAAGTATCTTGGCATGGTGTTTCGCTATCAGATTCATAGTCTCTGAATCTCTAGGTTTGTGTTCTTGAACATGACAACGGTACTGAGGCATTCTCTTGGGGGGAAGGCAGCCGAGGGAAGGCAAGTGTCAGTTGGGGATCACTTTCCCCAGTGTCTCCAGGCAGAGTCCATTACTGCCTGGATGGTGACTCATCTGTGCTTCCTCCATCAACTTTGAGCTTGGCTCACAGCCAAGGCTAACCACCCCAGTGATGGAACTGCTTCCTTTAGCTCTCTCTGCTTCCCTGACCCCTTCCTCCAATCTGTCTTCTGGCTCTCCCTGCCTTGTTTCCCTACCAGCTTTATCCTTAGACAGGCATAGCAGGAAGGAGAATTTATGATAAATTTATGTATTGTCACTGTGTGTGTGTTTAAAATATGTGTGTGTGGGTCCATATGCCAAGGTGTGCACGCAGGGATGAGAGGAAGGCATTGTAGAGTCTGTTCACTTCTCATAGACATTCTAAGAATTGAGTTCGGGTCACCGAACATTAGCAACAAGTGCCTTTACCAGTTGAGCCATCTGGTAGCTTCAGGAAAAGAATTTCCATCCTACCTTCCATTCCAAGAAAAGACACTTTGTGGGTTGGCACTGTGTCTAAGGCCAGAACCAATCACTGTGCATCTAGGTACAGAGGTATCTGATTGGCCAGTTAGATCTCAACAATGCTATCTCCAAACACACAGGTAGAATTAACCCACTCAAGTGGCGTAGATTCAGGATGAGGTAGCCATATTTCCCCTAGGTAATCCAGACACTGTTAATAGTGGGGAAAGACCAAGAGCAACCACTATTAGAGAAGAACATAGTGTCTTCCACTAAGATTTATGTTATACACCCTCCCCAAGTACAGTGTGAGCCTGCTGAAGTCGGCTCCACAGTTGTCAGATACGTGCTTGACACGTGGAAGTCATTCAGTCAATTCCGCAGGCAACGGCTAAACTCATGAGCGAGGGAGCAAATGAACAGTTCCCTCCATTTTGTTTCATAGATTGAGCTCTGAAGAACTGAAGGCAGTAAGGAGAACCATCTAAGAGTCTTTTGGTGCAAGCCAAAGATCTGCTAAATTTGGTGGTTGTATTCAAGTTCAGGACTACAGTCTCCTTTCTGGTACTAAGCATGACGTCATGCAGCTGAACAACCCTGTCTGCTGCAAGGAAATCCCCTCTGGAAGAAACAGTAGCCTTCCTAAGCTGAGCTGGGCCGTCGTGAGTGATAAGAAGGAACTCAGGGAAATGCAGCTGCGAAGATGCTCCTAAGGGCTGGTGATGGCGCAGCTGCCAGGAGCACAGAACCTGATCCGTAGGCACCTATGGTTAGGAAAGGGGAAGACACACGGGTCTGGTGCCATTGGAGCTTAATGGCCTGCGGAGGAGCTAACCCAGCCAGGCAGAGTCAGGGAGCACAAAGGAATGGCTCCTGAAGAATCACCTCAGTGCCCTGTCCCCACATACAGCAACTCAGTCTTCCTGACACCTGCTGAGTCTCCTCCATAGAAGACAATGCCTTCACCTCAAGAGTCCAGTGCTCATTTCCAGAAGGCAGACTACAGGGTGGTAGGGTGGTAACGTAGAGTGAACCTGTAGGAACTCAAACAGGAAGCTCTTCTTGCCTTCCCCAGCGCCCCAGGGAAAGTAGAGAATAAGACATAGGGGCAGGAGGGACGAACTGAAGAATGGAAGAACAAGGCAGATTGATCAAGAGTTGTAAGGAGTCTTTAGGGTCTCACATTCCTGACTCTTGCTGGTTTATATTTAAAATTTAAAAACCTCAGTTCACGCTAAATAAATTGTTTATCCACATATCCATACTTAGTCTTCATATTCAGAACACTCAGAAGGTATATTAATATATTAATAGTTACACTAATATGTAGCTAAACTTTTGCTTGGGTCTTAGAGCTCTTGATTTTACAGTAAAATCTACCTCTAATGTGTGTCTCTTGCCTCTGCCTAGACCACCCCTCCCAAGGATGGGGCCGAGTCCTTCTTGTTTGGATCTCAGCCCTTGTCACACCCATAGAGACACCTATCCCACCTCATGGAAAGTCTTTCTGCCTACTTAGAAATATCAGCATCTGAAAATTGTAATTGGCAGGAGATACATTATTGACCCTATGTGAAAGATATTTGCAAATGTCCCTATATATTTTATGCTAGTCTTGCTGGAAATATCTCCTAACTAATTTTCTATCCACAAATCTGCTAGATTAAGCTTGCAATTCATCCTTTTTAGAGGCTCCATTTAAAACGACTTATATTAGCCTACACCTGAGTGTAGGGCTATATATATAATTTTGGCTTATTTTCATTAAGTGAAGACTTTTAAAGGTAAAACAATATAAAATATGATTTTCCTTATGATAGTGTATATGACTATATTTTAGCCTAAATTTATTGATATTTTATCACGACTCCCTCCACAATTTGGTGCAATCATATAGCAGCATAGATTTCCAAAGAAGAATGCGCAGAGACCCACTGGTTGCCAAGTTACCTGAGACAACCCATGTGTGACACTCCCCATTGGTAAAGCACAGACCCAGATCAGGGAGCGAGTGCCGTTTGGGCAAGGCATAGTAAAAGCATGCCCACGTAAGACATGATGTGATATTTACTGACACACTAGTTATTTTCATCACGATGACCAGGGACAACTAGGACCAGCTTATGGGAGACAGGATTTTGGCTTGTGGTTTGAGAGGGCACAGCCCATCATGGCGATGAAAGCATATGGCAAGTGAGTGTAGCTGGAACTTCATACATCTTAGTGGTCAGGAAACAGAAAGCTTGCACAGGAACCAGAGCCTAGCTAAGGACTTCAAGCTATCCCTACATGACCCTCTTCCTCTCATTATACTGCATATCTGGAAGGTTCTGAAACCCCAAGAACAGTGCCTACATTTGGGGTAGCACATGTTGAACCTATAAGCTGGTTGGGGCATTTTCACACAAACAACTATTAACTAGATAACAAAAGGATGAAGCTAATATAATATAGGCTATAACATAGAGTCCATACAAATCCATCTGCTCATTTGAAGACCTGTTGCCAGGTTGCACACTAGTGAGTATAGGATCATGACAGATAAACACATGTGCCTTTCTTCTTGAGCCTCTTATGATTTTTGTTTCAAGCAAATAGTAGTACTACAAGCCCTCTACCAAAGTTACATTTCTAGAATGGGAGTAAAGTGTACAATTTACAGGTAAATTGTCCTTCTGCCTGGGTTTCCATTCACATTTGGCTCATAAAGACGGTAAAAGCCGATAGTGGGTTTTCACTTGGAGCTATTTCTAAATGTTATGTCAGAAATTAGCTGTAAGTGTTAGGTTCCTTGGAACGAGGAGTCAGCTTGTGAATGTTGCCCGTAGTGAATGAAATACGCCCACGAGCACGCTTCCCTACCAATGAGAACCTCAAAAGAAAAATCCACTTTCCACGTAACCTTTTTTGTATGAGGAATTTCACATGAGAAAAGCCATAGAATGAGTGGTCGTTCTCTGGGGATAGATGAAAAGGGCAAGGGTAAAGGAATGGAGGCCTGTGCGATTAGCTGTCAGCCCAGAGCCTTCTGCAAACAGGGATCATGTTTCTTTGCCGCATATCTTTAGCATAAATGATTATCTTACATGCGTCATTTCTCTTAATATATTCAGAGAGAATCAATAAATTAGACTTATTATGCAGAGGGAAGAGGCATTTTGTAATCTATCCAATGATGAATTTCTCATATCTCCATTTCACTGTCGACTGTCACTTGGCTTCAGTTTCATCAAGGTTTTAGGGATTAGCACCTAAGGATAGCAACCTGTTACGTGGTTTGACTTAAATTTGCAAATCATCATGCACTTTCTGAAATAAGGCACTTTGTCGGCTTATCCAGGCCAAAGCAATGTCACTGACCCCCTATGCAAGGCCATCTAGATCTCTAGAGGGTAAATGTAAGTATGGAAGGAGGAGCTAATGAAATACTTTTCTCTTATAAATTATTTCTTGCCTACCCAAAATCAAAGTAGCGTTATGTTTCCATGACAACAGAGGAGACTTTAGATGGACCGGCCCTGAGAGTTGGCAGGCAGAACTGTATTGTTACTGCTTTGTCCCTTGACATTACTGAATACGGGTTTAAATTAATTGATTAATTAGGAAGAAGCAAGCAAGGAGAGGGATGATGAAACTGGACTGGAACAAATGCTTGCTTCTACAGTAGTACTAATGTGGCCAAGAATGTTTAAAGGAAAAATTCAAATAGGCTTCAGACCGATAAGCTGAGCTGATACCGGTTAAGACCAAGGAAAGACCTAAAGTTCATTTTAGGTGATCTTTTGAATCTGAAAGGCCATCAGGGAGATCGAAGGGAATGCCCCATATTCACAGAAATACACAGGTCGCCTTTGGTGGAGCTTTTGGGAGTGTGGAACCTAGAGGTTCTGTGACAGGAAACTGTGAGCGGTGATAAAGGATTTGTGAGCAGCAGTGATGAGCTTCGGCCCCACCGGGGAGAGGAAACATTAAATCTAAGGGGATGCTTGCCAAGTCTAGAAACTAAATTTGGCACAGGGCACAGAGCTCAGTTTGGAGAGCCAATCTTTCAAAAGGACTTGGGTTCAATCCCCAACACCACAAAAGGGTCACAGGTACTGTGAACTTTACCATTCGGGTAATTCAGGAGCATCCAGTATCTGTTTCACACTTTGTTTGAACTCACTAGAAGCCAAGACTGGTCCAGGCCTGTCTCATGTGATGGCTGTGTGGGTATCCATAGTCACTGCACATCTCTGCTTCTGTTTCATCCTCTTAATGCTGAAGATCAAAATATCCATATTCCATCCGTCTATTACTTATAAAAGGCTTAGGATACCACTTTACTTTTTATTTATATGTATTTATTTATTTACATCCCAAACGCTGCCCCCTCTCCCGGTCCCCTGTGTCCCCCTCCCCTTCTCCTCTGAGAAGGTGGGCCCCTCCTCAGTTTCCCCCCACCCTAGTGCAGCAAGTCTCTGCTGGTTCAGGCACATCCTCTCCCGCTGAAGCCAGACAAGGTGGCCCTGTTGGTTAGATACCACCACAGTCAGGCTACAGCGTTAGAGAGAGTCTCCACATCAGTTATTGGAGGACCCACATGGAGACTGAGCTGCACATCTGCTACATATGTTCCAGAGGGCCTCGACCCAGCCCACGTATGTTCTTTGGTTGGTGCATCAGTCTCTGTGAGCCCCCATGGGTCCAAATTAGTTGACTCCGTTGGTCCTCCTGTGGGCTTCCCATGCCTTTCAGGGCATTCAATCCTTCCAACTCTTTCATAAAAGTCCCTCAGCTCTGTCCAATGTCTGGCTTTGGGTATCTACATCTGTTTCAGTCAGCTGCTGGGACCCAGGCTGGACTCTACCACTGAGCTACATCCCTAGACTTGATGTAAAACGAACAGGGAGTCAGGTGAGGGGCTTCTGTAAGGCGGTATTAACACTTTGGCTACAAGAGGGTTTTCAGTTCAAGGCCATAGTGACCTATAGATAGACTTTGATATTTTAAAACTAACAAAAATAAGACCTTTCCTCATGGAAGGACGTGGCTGAGAGTGAAAAGGTAACCAAAGGACTTAGAGAAAATATCTGTAATGAAATCATTAATCTGTCAAAAATCAGCTTCTAATTCATTGGGAACTCTTACATCAGCACAATTATAACCCACTTAAAACTGAAAACCGTTTCACCACATGATGGGACATAAATAAATACACAGCAAATGACAGTCAGGGGCCCTGGTTATTAGGGAAATAGCAACCAAAGCCATAGATTAAAAAGCCCTTCATGTACATGAGGATGGCCATTATTTTTTTAAGGGGAAGTCATTATTAATAAAGACAGAGGAACTGGAGTCCTGGTGCTTTCCTGGAGGGAATCTGAAAATGGTTCAGGCACTGTGGGAAAAGGTTTGTCGGTTTCTCAAAAAGCTAAGCATACAACACCATGTGATCGAGCAATTCCATTCCTACATCTATACCCATAAAGGACTCAGACAGATGAGCTACAGCCATGTCCATATCAGCATTTTCTGTAGTGGCCAAAGAGTGGACAGAACCCAAACAAATATAAGCAAACTGAGCAGAATATATGTGTGTGTGTGTTTTATATACTATATATATATATAATTTTTATGTATTATATAATTATATATTATAGTCAATATTATTTTCAAATATATATTTACATATATCATATATATATGGAATATATATTACATATATGGAATAGTCTGAAATTTTGTACATAATACAATATGAACCATGGATAAATAATGTTATGTTAAGTGAGACAAATCAGGCATGGAATTACAGATATAGTAGTATGGTACTTTTTATATGAGAAATCCAAAATGCAGGCAAGTTTATAAAAACAGAAAGCAGAGGGTTTCTAATTGTTTTTAAAATAAAGTATCACTGTGCCACCTAAGCCGGCCTTGAACTCACGGCAGTCTTTCTGCATCAACATCTTCAGTGCTGGGATTACAGGGGTGAGCCTCCAGCCACCTGGATGCAAATCTCAACTCCTGGTTAAGAAAATAGTCTGCAAATGACAGTGATGCAAACTAAGAAACATGGCAAATATTCTTACCAGCCCTGAACTGTATGCATACATGCATAGAACGGTATTTAAATAGTAGATGTTATTCATACTATGGCCCACAAAATGTTTGCTTACTAGAATCTCTGTGCCCTACCATTTTTCCCCAAGATAAGCTAAGATATTCCAAAATAGATTAATCTGTTTGTAATCTTAATTCACTCTTTATGTGCTGTCATTGAAACTTAGGAGTGTATACATCTGTGCCAATTAGTGAATAGGGTGGGAAGAGACATGCTGAGCAAATGGCCTTGTGTTGAACCTTC
Organism: Mastomys natalensis; assembly: GCA_021653895.1. Taxonomy (NCBI): domain Eukaryota; kingdom Metazoa; phylum Chordata; class Mammalia; order Rodentia; family Muridae; genus Mastomys; species Mastomys natalensis. Next base: position 95,620 of record JAJTUV010000892.1, read on the forward strand.
CAAACTCCAAAAGGAGGTGTGCAGCTTAACCCTTCAGTAGCGGTGAGAAAATGTCTCAGGATGCTAGGAAGCATCCCCAGAAGAAAAGCAATTAAATAAGATAGAGGACTTCCCTGAAGCCTCGCAAAGTCTTAGCTTTGTCCCTGGGCTCTGAAAAGTTGAAGAATCCTCAGGGCAGTATGCCCTGCAGCACAAGATCAATTCTGCTGCCCCTCGGTGATGCAGAGTGTTCTCTGAATCTCTCTAATTGCTGACATCCATCTGAGATGGACTTGGGACATCCAGGAGAGATGCTTTCTTGGTTCATAAGCAGAAATCTGAATCTCAACTCATGACCACAATCATATAGACCCTGTGTGTGTAGGGAATTTTGTGTGTTCTGGAGGGTAAAAACTATCCAGTGTCCTCCCGGCTGAATTGACCTACTATTGACAGATGTCTCAATAGACCATCGGCAGAGATGGTTCATGAGCCATTGGCCACAGTCTAGGGCTTCTAGAGCAGTGGTTCTCAACCTGTGGGTTGCAACCCCTTTGGGGTCAAACGACTTTGTTACAAGGTTTACACATCGGAGATCCTGCAAATCAGATATCTCCATTACAATTTATAACAGTAGCAAAACTACAGTTATGGAGTAGCAACGAAAAATAATTTTATGGTTGTAGGTCACAGCAACATGAGGAATTGTATTAAAGGGTCTCGGCGTTAGGAAGGTTGAGAACTACTGCTCTGAAGAAAAACTAAGTAACTAATTTTCTTTTCTTTTTTTTTTAAGATTAATTTTTATTGGATATTTTATTTATATTTCAGATGTTATCCCTTTCTCCATTCCCCCCTCCCAGAAACCCCTATCCCATCCCCCCTGCCCCTGTTTTTATGAGGACGTGCCCCCACCCACCCGACCACTCCCTCCTCCCCACCCTCAAATTCCCCAACACTGAGGCATCCGGCCTTCACAGGACCAAGGACTTCCTCTTCCACCTCGTCACTGATTTTAGAAGGCAATTGTAACATCGTTACCTGCACGTATTCTTATCCTTTAGCTTCTGTGGAACCAGGAGAATGGAATTGATAGTGTCATGAATGGGGTTTGAGTCTCTGTCACTGCCCTCAAGCTCTGTGACACTGAGCGGGTGTAGAGTATTCAGTTGGCCCCATACTCTAGGGTGTAGAGTATACACATAGGCCTATACACTACGTGTATTGTTGGGCTGATCTCAGCTCTGCAATAGAATTATAGGTATGTGTTTGCCCCAACTCTATAAAATGCTTTCTAAAGAGTCTCCCTTAGAGGTGTGTAAGGGGTACACATTCAACTCCCATCAATTATGTGATCGCTCCCCCAGCAGTCAAAGTCTAACAGAAAGGTCAGTTTTTAAGATCTCATTCTATTCTTCAAATGCTCTGTACATACTTGGTTCTTGCATGTTTCTGGTTCTTGGGCCATCAAAGTGTGTAATCAACTTCTTTTGCAGCCATTTTTAGATGACTTCACTCTGTAATTGCCCTTGGACTTTTCTTCCTCCCCCCTTTTGGTTTTCATACTCAAGTAGATGAAACCGGAAACGTCTAGTAAATTAGTCGTTTGTAGTCTTGTTGATTCCTTCAACGTTCATCTGTGACACACTCCCTAGTTCTTCCTGACTCAGAATGAACAGAGGAAGCTGACTGCCACAGTCTCCTGTGCATTGGCCTAGACTGTAAATATTTGGCTACTAGTTTTGCAAATGTGTCACCGGAAAGAAAGCAAGAATTCCCCGTCATATGGGTAGGCAGTTGCAGGAAAACAACCAACCACAGCTCGCTCTAATCCCATGTTGATTCTAAGATGGCCCATGACTTACTATGTAGTATCCAGTGTTTGATGTATACTCTTAAGTTTTGAATTGTGAACATCATGTGCCCATCTCAAAATGCTTTACACAGGTTCTCCTTCCCCTTTGAAACAACAAGAAACCTCTTGGTTCAAGTATTACTTGTCTACCCGTGACTCCGCAAGCGTTTCCCTATTTGAATCTAATGTGTGTACATCCATTTTACTTTGCTTCGTATTTTGATCTTAACTCCTTGTGTACTCTTTCTTTGCCTTGTTGTTACCTAAGGAAGAGACTAAATAATAGAATCTGCAATAATAATAATAGCCAAGTGTTTATAGAAAATTTTATACTATGTATGTTCATGCTGTATACATTCCTCAATTACTTGGCTGTTTGAATGCATGTATATCTATCCATCTTCTATCATCTATTCATCTGTCTATCATCTACCTATCTACCATCTGTCTGTCTGTCATCTGTCTATATATCTGGATATATCTATCTACCTGTTTGACTGTCTGTCTATTTATGTATCTATCTGTCTATCAAAGAGTATTTTAGATATCCTGGCTTTTGTGTATGTGTGTGCATGCATGCGTGCATGTGTGTGAATATCATTTTTAATGGCCACAGATGCGCAGGGATTTGAATTTCTGGATGTTACAGACCCATTAAAAATATCTGCATTCCTCATTTTTCCCCATGGGATAATCTGCACCGGATCATGAGCACCCTGGACTTGCCTGTGATGGAGGTGAAGATTTTCTCTTCTCAGCAAGCTGACTCCATCCAGTGAGCTTTTGGTTCCCAGTTGTTCTGCACGTATGACAGTTAATCAATGTTAATTCCGAGGAACCGAATTCGCTGTGCGTGCTAGTGGGTCTCTGCCAGGGTCTCATTATGCACGTGCTTTCATGACTGCAGCTCAGTGTTTGCTTTTATAGCTGCAAGCCTTTTATGGCCAAGAGAGTTACTGAAGAAAACAGCGGGAGTGTATTCAGTAGTACATATCCAGCATGTTCAGGGAAATCCAGGGATGGTGGCACCCTAATCAATCATACTGTCTGATTTACATGGTTTTTAATCGGCAGCTTCAGATCGGGACAGCCTAAGATTCCCTCCCTTCCCTGTCCCCACCCATCCTTTCTCCACTTTGTACGGGAGATGAATATCAATTCTGCTAGTTTCTGAGAATTCTTCCAGATGTTCCTTAAGTAGATGTAAACAAATACAATTCATGTTCATATGCTTTTCTTACAAAGTACAGCATCCTGTGACTGTTATGCTCATTGCTTTTTTTTTACTGGAAAATGCCTCTGAGAGATTTTTGTATTGACCAAACAAATGGTTCAACATTCTTTGTATGGGCATGCATGCTCTGCTTTGATTTAGCACACTTGGACTTACTAAACAGCCTCTCAGTTGTAAATAACACCAATTATTATTGATAAACTAGGGTTATTTCCTATACTTTGTTATTAGGAAACTATATATATTAATATATAATAGATGTGCATATATATATATATATATATATATATTGATTAATTTTTTGTTCATTATTATGAAAAAATATCTAACAAAATTAACTTAAAAGAAGGAAGGGTTTACTTTGGGTTATAGTTCAGAGTACAATCATATATGACAGGGACATCATGAGAGCAGGAGCTAGAGACAATTGGTCACGCACGTGACTGCAGGAAACAGAGATGGATGCTCATGCTGCCTTTGCCTTTTCAGTCAGTCTTTATTCAGCCCATGGAGTGATGCTACCTACAGTTAGGGGTGTGTCTACTTACCTCAAATGACCCAATATAAAGATCCTCTAGGGGTGTGGCCTGGTGCTTATCTCCTAGGTGATTCTAGATCGTGACGACAGTCAGTATTAGCCATCACAGCATTTGTAAGCATATCTAGGAAGTAAAGCACGGGAAGGCAATTCTGGGCCAAAGGGCATCATCACTGATGATGTTGATAATTGTTGACACACTGCCCCGTTAAAGGTTATTCTGGTTAGGATTCTGTCTGCGTTGGTGAGAGTGTGTCTCGCCACAGCTTCGGAAACACAGGTCAGCCAATGTGCATACTTTTGTTAATTGAAAAAAAAAAAACAAAAGTACTTCATGAACCCTTAGTTTGCACTCCTTATATATGGACGTGAACATTTTCCCTTAGTTTTAAAGGTCATTTGTAGCTCGCCCTGCAGGCAAATGCCTGAGATCCTAGCACTTGAAAGGCTGATCCAGAAGGATTTGCACTTCCAGGTCAGCTTGGAATATAGAAAATTGTCTTAGAAAAAGTAAAATGAATAAAGCATTTTATTTTCCATCCTGTGTTTTTATGTTCATACCGCAAACCCATTTCAGTGAGCTTCGGTTTACAGTTAATTATAATACGAAGATGTCTCTGATTCAAATAAATCCTAACAACTTTTCTTTAATCAAAGCCAGTGTTCCTTTGCGTGACTAGGCTTGTGGAACTTGTATGGTGTGGGTAGAAGAGTGAGCCCCCCTGACCATCCCTGGGAATTGTAATTTTTCCGGGAAATGATTCTATTTAATATTGGAGGAAGAGAAAAGAGATGTGGTGAAGCATTTCTATTGCTGAATTAATTCATGCAGCGGTTCGAGTGCCTTGATATCATTAGCTTCGATTAAAACATCATTCTTGTTAAAATAATTAAGAACTAAAGCTTATTAGATAGGTAGTGTCTAAAACAGATGAATATGGCCACAGTTGCAGCAATTAACATGCGGCTTTTTGTCTCGGTGGTGGAAGCGGCCAGACCTGAAATGGGGTTTCCTTGGATAATTAAAGCTGTTACTTCACAGTCCTACCACGGAGATGATTTACTAAAGCTGAAAGGAGCCATACACTGTCTACCATACTCCACCACCGCTGGCCCGTACCTGTAGGCACACACACCGCTTGTCAGGCTACTACCTAACACTTGAGGGAAAGAGATGTTTTGGTTTTGAGGGCACTTTTCCTCCCTTCTCTTATGACTCGTAGAGACAAATAAATCTTTCAGAACCCACACCTGCAAACTCTAGGAAGGCAGCAAGGTTTGAGATAATTTGATTTGGCTTCTGTCCATGCCTGAGGGGTGTGTGTGTGTGTGTGTGCGTGTGTCTGCTTGTGTGTAGGTGGAGGGTATGCATATAAGTTTGTTTGCATGTAAGTAGAGGACAGAGGGCAACCTGGGTCATTATACCTCCAGCCTTAGGTTCCTCCTCCATCATCATCATCATCATCATCATCATCATCTTTATTCTCTTCTTTTTTGTTTTGAGATAATGTCTCTCACTGTCAAAAACTCATCAAGTGGGCTAAGCTGGCCATTCAAGTGAAATCAAGGGATCCGTCTGGCTTCAGCCTTGGGATTAAAAGCATTTGCCACTTTAATCTTGCAAAGCAAGCACTTTACCAACTGAACTATCTCCCAGTGCATTTGAAATAAAAAAATAAATTCAATTTATAACAGGCTGAAAGAGAACAGGACAAATTTTAATTTAATTGGCCAACAATAGAATTGAACGATAATCCATCAGAAATCAAGCAGAAAAAGAAAGATCAAGGGATTTCTTGTGTATTATAAGAAACTGACCATAGAACTTACACACAGATTATCAAACATATAATTTAATGGGTCAAAGATAACTCAGGAGTTTTAAGCTAAGTTGAGTGAAGATGCTTTGGGTATGAGTGGAGGTATTGGGGAAAATCTACAATTGTTCTGGAAATTCTGAGGTTGATATGCCTTGTAGATATCTATACTATTATGTAAATACTCATACAGACCACATGAACTGGGTATATCGTGTGTATGGCTTATGGAAAAAGTTCTAATTGCAGACATATTATCACCTAGCCTGGAAATGAATGAGGAGAGAAGGGGGAACAGATGAGAGAAGGACTCAATCTTGGTATATGTCACTATTTGCAAGTCTGCAAAAGAGGGGACTGACAACAAGGCACAGGCAAGTTGGCTGCAGTATTGTCAGTGAGCTAGGAACATGTGGAGAATCCCAAGTAAAACTGAAGAGAATTGACTCCTGTCATATTGCCGAACTGTTGAAAGTGAAAACCATATAGATTTCTACATGACCTTAAAGATGATGTGTCCCCAGACACACTTCTAAGAGAAACTTGGGGCTAAAAGTGGGCGCTGCCTCTGTCTTGTTTCTAGCACCTGCTGCTTTTATGGATTTAAACACCAGGATGCAGCGGCATTTTATTTTATACTTGTGCAGAATAAACATAATTCAGTAAAAAGTAATTGCACCTTAACGGTGATTTGAGGGAAAAGAGAACAAATTGGTATGCCCTGGGCGGCCTTCCACGAGATTCTCCAGCTAGCTGGGGGGTGATGGATAGTACCCTGGAGGACTTGCCACTTTCCAGAGTTCACTTTTTTTTTTAGAATTATATATAATAATTATATATAATAAATATATATATATAATAAATATATATATATAATATATATATATTATTATATATATATATATATATATATATATATATATATATATATATATATATATATTGAATTCTTTTAAAAGGAAGCAGTTATCTCCAAGCTGGTTGACCACAGCAGCCTGTCCTTGTCCCTTGTCCCTTGTCAAGGCTCATCACCTGAAGTAGGGAGACCAGTGTACCGCCATTGCGTAAAGATTGCAGTTCTCCGGGATTCAATTGCTCCTTGTTCTGCTTAATTAAAACGCTGAACTAGATTGGAGCGTTTGGGGAAATCTGTGCAGCCAGTGTGCATTTCAGAGTCAAGCGTTCCACAAAAAAAACATCATCTTCTGGAAGAGTCTAATGAATCAGATACAAATCAGATTTGTGTAATTAGTGATAATTAGGCATCAAAGACCAGGTGAACAAATTTTTTTTCCTCGTTCTAACTTAAACGTTTGCAAGGGCATTAGTTCTAGGACCACCAGGGCTCAGTTAATGTGGTAATTTAATAAACGGTCTCCTAGTGCCAGGAAAGAATGGGCGTTTGCCCTCCCGCTGTACTTGGTTTCAGGGACTAAGTTACGCCTGTGGGAGGAGTTACGCCTGTGGAGGAGTTACGCCTGTGGGAGGAGTTACGCCTGTGGGAGGAGTTACGCCTGTGGGAGGAGTTACCAGATCATGTGCTAAAGATATGCTCTATGCTTAATAGACTTCTTACGAATCGGGGGCAGTGGGCAGTAGTTAACTATTCTTCAAAGGAGCAAGTTTTAGTCTCTCAGAACTCATCTCTAATCCATTCTATTTATTAGGCGGACATCAGCATTTAGTAGCCAATAGTGTATGCCAAAGACTTTCTACATATTGTCCTGATTAATTCCCACAAGTTTAAATAGGCATTGTTACCCCATCTGAAAGCTGAGACAAATCGAGGCCTTAGAAAATTTGTTGGCGCCGGGCGGTGGTGGCGCACGCCTTTAATCCCAGCACTTGGGAGGCAGAGACAGGCGGATTTCTGAGTTCGAGGCCAGCCTGGTCTCCAGAGTGAGTTTCAGGACAGCCAAGGCTATACAGAGAAACCCTGTCTCGAAAAACCAAAAAAAAAAAAAAAAAAAAAAAAAAAAAGAAAATTTGTTGGCAAAGTGAATGGAGAGAGGAGTTTAGAAAAGTGCTTCCCCTATTTGGGTTTCGAGTCTCTTCTGAAAGAGATGATACTCTTAATTTCAAACTGTGTGCAGTCAGGATCTACAGAGATAGCAAAGAACACCAAGCACGGTATACACATGGTAAAATCACACACACTTGCACGTGATTGGTGCAATACGTGTGGGATTGGTCCTACGTGTGGGAGCTACCTTATCTTGTCTGTCTTCCATTAGCTTACCAGCACCGGCGACAGAGAAAAATCCGTGGGGTGAGCGTGTGCCCTCTGTGATGTCTCTACATGACTTGCAGTCTGCATGAGTAGGGATTGCACTGTGAATGTGCATACAGTTACCGAGCGGTGCACATAACAGCGAGGGATGCCGTGGACTCGTGTAGACTGAGCCTTTGGCTTCCACCTCATCTCAGCTATACACCTACGGGATGCAAGAAGAAAATCCCAGGATCAACAGGAAACTATATTAGAAGAAGCGGGAAAAGATGGTTTAATTATGCAATTTGCTTGAGGCTCCCCCATATTTCGCTGTCCTGTTTAACGTCCTTTATTTCTACTGTTTGTAAAGAGTTAGCAAAGACGACAAAGCTTTCTATTCAGTTTTAGTTTTCCCAAAGAATTTTTCTAACCTAGCTGATCTTTTGCTAAAATTTCTGCTAGTCACAGTATAAAAAGAGATGCCTGGAAGTCATCTCCTCCAGGGAGGGCGCTGGCAGAGGCTCATCAGGGATACTTACAGACGTCAGCTTTCTGGTCTCCAGTTATGCAAATGTGGTGGTTTCCAGATAAGGCACAAACACTTTGCTTATTTCAAGCGATACATCTCGAAGTATCCAAGAAGCCAGTATCTGAGCTTTACTGTACACACACTAGCAATTATGTGCTGTTTACTCTTTCTACCACAATAAATACCGAACGTTTTCTTAAGCTTGTCTTAAGCAAAGTAGACGCCAATAAAGGCTGAAGTTTTCACATTGGAGAAAAATGAGGGGAAGGCAATGTTTAACCTCAGTACCTGTTTTAGTTTTTAGTGCTGTGAAGAGATACCATGACCACTGCAACTCTTACACAGGAAAACATTTACCTGGGGCTGGCTTACAGTTTCAGGTTTAGTCCATTATCATCATGGCAGGAAGCATGGCAATATGCAGGCAGACATGCAGGAGAGGTAGCTGAGTGTTCTGCATCTGGATCCACAAGCAGTAGAAAGAGAGAGTGATTCTGGGCCTGGCTGGTCTGAAACCTTAAAACCCACCCCAGTGACATACTTCCTCTAACAAGGCCACGCCTACTAATAGTGCCACTCCCTCTAGGCCTACGGGGGCCATTTTCACTCAAACCACCCCAGTACCCAAATGCATACCCTTTGTAGCTACTTTATGCAGTGGGTGTGTGGGCAATGCATGTGCCTCCCTCTGTACAATGCCCACTATTTGGCGCTTCATTTGTTCAGTTTGGGTCACTGAGATAATCTGATTTCTCACATAACTGTTTTATGCTGCCAGTTGCAGAATTGTACTACATACATGTGCTTCATCTTTGAGGACTCTCTATGATGAGCTAATTTTTTTTCTTACGGCATCTCTGGATATCATGTAGACATCTGAACTGTAGAATTCCAATGCCTTTGATTCCATAAGCTGAAGTACACATTTCTCATACATTTCCTGCGATTTGGATGTTCCTAGACTACAACGGCGGCTCACTCTCTTCTTACCGTTTGCTGTTGCCCTTAAACTCTTACTACGGGGTTCCAGAAGAAACCACCAGATGAAAATGCTGATTTTCCATGTCTGCCCCGTTGTGTCTTGTCCTGTAGAATGGAATTATAGGAAAATATTTGATTTTAGGGGTCTCGTGTACTCTTCTTAGTACTGCTTATAAATAGATCTGTAAAGGACTATATGAAACATGTGTAAATCTCTTTATGCATGATATGTATATATTTTATGTATATGCACACATACGCATATATACTCTACCTCTTCCTTCCCATCATTCTAACATGCCCCGATATACAGTTCACTGAGAAATGTAAACAATGTTTATGACAAGGTCCCTGACTGATTTGCCTATCCATATTGCCTGCTATTCAAAAAATAAAAATTAAAAAATAGAGTCTTGCTTTCACATGCAACAGGACTGAAAACTAAAGGCCTGAGAGCACTCACGTGAAGTAATTTGTAATTTTTGAAGTGCCCGAAGGCAAGTGACAAGGCAGATGAGCTAGACTCAAGGAAGTTTCAGTTCTCATAAATGGACCTCCTCTGAGGTATTCCGGCTAATAGCATCTGAGACAGTTGTACATGATTACCTTCATAATTGAAGTCTCCAAAGCAGACTCAGGGTTCAGTAATGAAACTGACAAGCAATGATGGAAGCAAAGGTTACCCCCCATTCTGGATGTTTGTAATTGCTGCCGCTTTGTTAATTGGGAAGCTGGAAGAGCGCAACTGAACATAATGCTTTGGAATCATTCTGAATGAACCTCTCACGTTCTGTGGCTTCGAGATGCATTTCCCCCATTCATCCTAATTAAGTATAAAAGCTAAATCTTTGTCCGGACGAGATTTATGAAAAGAAAGAGTGAAGCTGATGAGGTGTAGACATAACCCAAGGAGAGGCAGGCAAGCAAGTAATTCGTGGGGGAAATTTGATATCTGAATAATTTGTCTCTGAAGCAAATGAAGATAATTTGAAATTTTTTGGACTATTAAATCTAGGTACCTGCATTTAATTTTTTTTTTTTTTTTTTACTCTGCTGCTGACAAATTGAGCTACAATAGACCATTTAATATCAGATGAATTTTCAACTAAAAACTCAGCAAGCGGTTTGCCCAGAGCATTAAAAAAATATATATATCATATCTGTTTATATTGATGATGGAAAGTGGAGGTATGGATTCGGACACTGTGAAAATCAGTCTATAGCTGTATGATTCCATTTTTTTCTTCTCTCTCATAATTGTTTGTTGTGAATGATATATAATGAGTCGCCTAGGCAGCGTTTGGTCCATGTAGTTAGGCAGAAATGAGATCAAATCCTGCCTCCGACTCTTGTTAGCTGTTTGGCTTCAGGTAGATTTTTAATTTCCCCAGGTTAAATTTTCTCACGTTCAATAACTGGGGCTAAAATAGCGACGACTACAAAATCAAATCCACTTTCAAAGAATTCACATGAGGAGGCAGTGTTCAGAAAGGGTATTCGTGGCTGTAAAAGAATACAACTGACTGCTGCCTATCTCTCTAGTTCTTGTTCTACCAGATAGAAAAGAGCTTTGACCCTTTGAGCAGTGGTGGTTCACATCTGGGTACATAATTGATACTCTTGCATTCGATTCTCATGGGAATCCCGTGAGGTCAGCATTTAATAATTGAGGCAGCCAAAGCTCCGGAAGGACCAGAAGCTCATTCAAGACCCCACATGGAGCAGCATGCACTAGTGCACTTCAGTGAAACCCTCGTGAATTAAAAATGGCTTTAGAGTCTCCCATTTGAAAAATGTATTTCTGTCTTCACACTCTTGTGAGGTTTTTATCTGTATGATCACAGTCTCTTACTGTAAAAGCAGAGGGGATCTAAAGTATGGCTTCAAATAACAGAAACCAGGCTGCCTTGATGGTGACAGATGAGTAAACCTTGCTTTAATCATGTATTAAAAACCGCGTGTCATCTGTTTGACAAGCAGTCATTTGCTCTGGCTTGACCTGGAGATGAATTAACAAAGAAAATAGGTGACAACTCCGGTGTGTGACATGCATCGTTCTCAGGGCCTTGGATTCGATTTCTGCCCTCCTTCCCAATGTTGGACGAGCAAACAGGTGTTCTGACGTGACATGCAGTGACAGGGACACACACTTAGAATGGGGGATTTTCTTTTCTTTTTAACATTTATTTATTTTATGTGTATGAATATTTTGCCTTCATGTAGGTATGTGCAGTGTGCGTGTGTGTGTGTGTGTGTTGGTCATGGAAGCCAGAAGAGGTGTCAGATCTCCTGGCCCTGGAGTTACAGACAGTTGTAATCCACCATGTGGATGCTAAGAACTGAAGTCTGGTCCTCTGTAACAGCAGCAGAGCCATCATCTCTCTAGCCCAAATCATACATTTTTCAAAACAAAAAAAATCTTTAAAATAAGTTCAGAAGCATGACCTGAAATTTTCCAAAACCAAGAGAGTGACAATTTGGGGGTAACATGACCATGATACTAATTACCCTGTGTCTTAACAATCCCTGTGAAGTTGCTGTCTTATAGAGCCCGGGCCTCTGCTCAGTGATTTGGCTGCATACCCTGCTCCTAAGTCTTCAACTGAGCTATAGCATGCCTGCTCTGGATCCCATGTGATTGTTGAGATAGGCTTAGAAAGCCAAGGAGAAAACAGGTCACACTTCCTTGTGACACATTTCCATCTTTGGTAAGTCCACTACTCTTTGTAGATGTCACACTATTCATGCCTTTGGTAGGTGTCACACTATCCATGCCTTTAGTGGATGTCACCTGATCTAAGATGTATTCACACCTCTGGCTTCAGGGACCCTGGTGAAAAGGTTTGGAATACTATAGTCCATAGGCTAGGACAGTGGGCAATGGGTCTTTGGCCTTGGGCCTTGGGAATAGACAATGGGTAATGTCTAGAATATTAAAGGAGAAAAGAAAGTACCCTGTATTTATGCACTTAAAGATTATAAACCACTTGTGGGAAGCAGCTCACAAAGTCTCCGTAATCGAGAACAAGCAGCACAGGTAGGTCCAAGAGGCATACATCCTCCTAAAAACTTTTCATCTCCTAAAAATTTCCGAGCCTCTTGGCTAAAGGTATTCCTTCAAAAGATCTGCTTTATGTCACTAGAAAGATTCCTTGAATGTTGAATCATAAATTAAATCATGACATCTCTGTGACAAAGATGTAAGATCCAAAAATTTAGTGAGATGGCTCTTTCTGTTTCCTAATCTGAAATTTCAGGAGATCATCAAAGCCAACTTGTATCAGTGACATTTAGTAAGACAGAATAACTCACAGCCATTGCTACAATGGGAAGGAGTGCATCTCTTTATACTCACAAAAAGAATTCTCAAGAGAGCGTGTGGGAGCTTGCTAAACAGCGTATTGTTACTTTCAAAAGGAAAATATACAAGCACGTGTGTAAAGACTTTTGTCTGTGCCCTTTGTTGCATAGTAAATCTGAGCACAAAAGCTCATCTGTAAGCTTCATGTCACCATGTCAGTAGGGCTGTTGTACCTGTGCTGTCCCATTATGAGCATTGATAAAATGCTAGGTGCTCACAGGATAGGGCATTTAATATACCCACACTGCCCTAGGATTTGGTATAAGAGCATCTTCTTGTCAGTCACCAAGGAATACACAGCTTAGGGTAAATGATGGCATGTTATCCCTTAAAGCCTAACATCTCTTTGATAAAATAAACTTAAGGCGTTTTGCAATTTGAAATTGAATTGAGTTCTCATGACAAAAGAAAAATCCAATTACCTAGAAAGGTCTTAGATGTGTGCTGGTATAGCATGCCTGGTGTGTTTTGTGGAATTCTTTTACTTATTTGGTTAGGAAGGGCGCCTGCCATATGTGGATGTGGGGTTTCAGACGTCAAACTTAGGTTGCCAGGCTTAGGAGCAAGGCCTTTACCCACTGTGCCATCTCACAGACTGGATCAAACCTGTTTGTATCGATGTAGATGATACCTCTTTCCCTAAGGAATGATGTGCTTCTTAGACATACATTTAAAATGCAGTTTTGAGTAGCCCAGAGGAGCTACCCTGAGGCAATTCAAATTTTCCATCAGATTTTCATTCTACTGCAAGTCTGTTGACTCCTTGAGTATTCATTTAACTGTGGGAAATTGTGAGCGTGCCATCTGGAATCATCTAACTGATATGTCAAAAGCGTAAAGTGTCTAGTACTTACTATATGCAAAGAACAGGGAATGTGTGCTAAATTTAAGCTATTAAAGGAAGAGCCAATATACTAAAGAAAGTGGGTCTCATGGGGGAGAGTCCAGCCCTCAAGAAATGTTGATTCTTTGATGAGACAATTCTGCAGAGGCACAACCATGACTCCTCTCTCTTTAGTGGAAACTACATTAAGAAGCAGTCTCATTTGTGACTCAAACATATTAGCAATAGAAATGCCAGAGGCAGAAAATGTGCAATTTCATGCTCATTAATTTCAGAAAGGACTTACAAATTAACCCGGCTAGAGAGACTCCTCTTCCAAAAGACCTGCAGTATCAGGGAGCAGGGTTACCACAGGCCACTTCCACGAGGTCGACCAGATGTTCGGGACCGCAACTGTCTTCTTTGTCCATGAATGCCATCTAAGATGAGGGTGTATGTTGGAGACCTTCCCACTTCTAAGATAATTGTGATGTGGGTGTTGGTGGAAGGGCAAGAGATGGAGACAGTATGAGGAAGTCTTTACCCCTGCCCCATCATGCAGCAGAACTGAATTTCCATAGTCATTTGTCCTTCACTAGGTAGGGAATAATAACTCAATGCTACTTGGTCTTAGCACAGAAATATTTATTATTATAACCCTCAATGGCGATTGAATCAGAATTACCCCACTCTGTAACTCAACCCCTGTAGAACTTGTGAAAAGTTTAGAGTGAACAAAGAGATAGCAGAATTCACTCAAACTCTAGAATGTTATGCAGTCTTACCTTCATTTGAGGAACTACTTCTACAATCAGGTTGATAGACACTATCCCCGAGGCCTAGCGAGGCCTATGCAGGTTACTGGTATCCGCTTACAAACTTTTTGGTAGGTGTTCATGTACATCATTAGGTGAGACAGGACAGGTGACCTCTTGCCCCTGTGAAGTTACTTGATGTTGGACATACCAATAGGAACAGAGCTTCCAACATCGCAAGCTCGTGAATCGTCTGGAGAGTTTTGGTCACACACTGATTCCATAGGTTAGTGGGATCTTGGGTTCTGCATTTTTGACAATCGTCTAGCATCTACTCATACAGGTTGCCTATGGGCCTTACTTTGAGATACAAAAAGTTAGAAAACAGGACAGGAAAGCAGAATATTGGTCTTGAAAGACAGACATATAACAATATGGCATGCGTAGGTGACATTGTTTTTAGCTGTACAGCTTAATTGCTGAAGCAGTGTTAGCTTCGGCATAACAAATACTTAGGAGAAACAATTTTAATGGAGAAAGGGCTTTATTTGGGTCCATGGTTTTAGTTTGTTGCATTTGATCCTGTGTGCTTGCACAGAATACCACGATAGCAGGAACCCGTAGTGGAGCACAGCAGCTCGGTATATGGCTGACAGTGAGTAAGAGACAGCAAAGAAAGATGCCATGACCTCCTTCCTCGGAGCAGGGAAAGATGCTGTGATCCCAGTGGCCTCCTCTCTCTGATTAGACCACACTGCTTATTTTCCGTTCCTTCCTTAATTATGCCGCCATTATAATCATACCAAAGACTTGTTTCAGCAATTACGTCAGATGCATTCCTTTCTCAGTAGCCAATAAGCTAGACATCAAGTCTGCAGTGTGTGAGCCTATGGGGCACATGTCACACAAAACCATACAAATGGCTGTGTGGTTAAGAGCAACATAGCTTAGAAGATAGCCTATCATTGCGAAGAACTTATCACATCTTTTTCATTTGCTTTCTTTTTGCATTTTTTAAAAAGTTTTTTGAGATTCTAATTTCATTATATTTCTCCCTTCCTGTTACTCCCTCTAAAGCCCCACATATGCTCCGTTCTGTTTTCCTTCAAATCCATGGCCTCTTTGGTAAAGCTTGTGTGTGTGTGTGTGTGTGTGTGTGTGTGTGTGTATGCGCCGCGCGCAAGCGCATGTGGACACACATATGAGAGAGGGATATATGTATATACATATATGTTCCTAAATATAACCAGTTGAGTTTATATAATGCTACCTGTAGGCATGTTTTCAGGGCAAACCATTTGGCACAGGACAACCAATTGCTGTGCTCTTCCGTAGAGCGGACCTCCTTCCCTGGTCCTAGTTTTACCTATTTGCCTCTAGTTCTTTGTGTCGTGTTGAGGCCTCGATGGCTTTTCCCTGTTCTGGGTTACCTTTGTTTTTAAGATGAAGCTGTGCTGTTTGGAGGCTGCGTTTTTTCTTTTTAATGTCTAAAAGTACAGGCCCTGATCCCATAAGACTAGAAAACACATCTGCCTCTGAATTACAAAACTCTAATGAAACCTGCAGAGTCAGGGTGGACGTTAATGTCATGCAGATGTGAAATAAATGACAAGAGACAGGAGGGAGAGGAGGCGGATGGAGTGAGAAAATCTTTTCTTAATGGGAGAGAGACCATGATGGAGCAGAATATTAACCTCACCTCCTACCATCCAATTCAACTCATTGCTGTTCCCTTCTGTTTAAAAACTAGCTGTGTTGACTGCTTAATCAGGTTAGTGAAGGAGACAATAGACGCATTCTTAATGGTATATCACCTGGAGGTATCTTTGGCTGTCTCCACATTGCCTAAGCAATATTGCTGAAGACTGGATAAACTAGAGGAGCCGCAGAACATTCTGTCCATGGGAAGATACACAGGGTAGCCTTGACTTGCCCCAAGCAAAACAGGATTGTTTTCACTGTGAACGATGATGAGCAATTGAGGATTGTAGAGAGATATAAAGTCGTCTCCTTGACCTTGAACTTAACACTCCTGTGGGTCCACCATACACATGACTTTAACAAGAAGGAGAAAGATGTAAGTCACCAGTTCTGTCATCCAGATCTTTTCTAAGACGGTGAGGATCTCATCGAACCACCATTGTAGTGAGCTGTGTTGGAAGATGAGGGCACAAGAGAAAGAAACAACCACACTATGTTCATGGGCAACAAGAGCTAGGTCTACAGAACCACAACCCCCCAAAAAATGATCACAATACGTGTAGGCAAAAGCTTAATTTTCTCTTTTCAGATCGCCAGATCCTCTTTCAAGCCATGATGGTGACTCTCTCCTTTTCTGTGTCCCATCTCTGCCACTTCCCTGACACACAGGTTTGGTTTTCCTCTGAGGAGAATCAAGCACCACAGGAAATAACGAGAACTCTGCAAATGCCACCCTTCCTATGCTTCCGTTATCTTATCTTCACTTCCAGCTTTATTTTGCACATAGTAGGCGCTAAAATTCATGAGCGTTAATTGGGCTCAAGGAACAGATTCCTTTTTTCACAGTGGGTTTCTCTGTGCTCCTTTGTGGAAGGTGGTGTTTGCTTCTGCCTCTGTAAAGGCAGCGTGAGCCTTGTAGCGTGAGCTGCCTGTCTCCTGCTGCTGGGAAATGGTCATAACATTTAAGTGCACCAAACATCTTTTTTTCCCCCTAATCAAGAAGGTAAGGGATCTGCTGGCTTAGCAGGTGTCTCAGTGGTGCATAATTAGTTGCTGGGAGTTGTTCAGCATGGTCTGATGAGTCTCAGCCAAATGGAAATTAAATGTCATTTTCTTCAACAAAACCCTGATGAGCACCAGAGTAGTCCTGAACCATGGCCACATCCAGTTCTGAGAAGCTCAGATCCTGGAAATGGCATTCATTCGATGTCAGGCAATCCTTGAAGGGTATGAGAAGGTGAGGGACCTGAGCCCCTTCTCACCGCGTGATGATCCTCCCAGCTCCAGCGTGGGCTTGTCTGTGATGCTCTGTGCAGCCTTCCTTCCCTCTTAGATGACTACTATTTGCTTTTTAAGTTGATAAACAGCTCCACTTGGAATAGCGATGAAACCAGGTGAACTGTTTCCGTGCTTTGCACATGAATACTCTGGCCAAATAGTAGCAGCTGAGGTGTGCTGGCTAGTTGTGTGTCAACTTCACACAGCTGGAGTCATCCAAGGTGGGGGCCATCAATTAAGAAATGCCTGGAGGATGTTTTCTTAATTAGTCATCAATGGAGGGGGCCCAGTTCACTGTAGGTGGAGCCATCCCTGGGCTCGTGGTCTTGGGTTCTATAAGAAAGCAGGCTGAGTAACCAGGGGGAGCAAGCCAGTAAGCAGCACCTCTTCATAGCCTCTCCATCAGCCCCTTCCTCCAGGTTCCTGCCCTGTCCGAGTTCTTGTCCTGACTTCTTTCAAGGATGAACAGTGATGTAGAAGCACAAGCCAAATAAACTGTTTCCTCCCCAAGTTGTTTTATCATGGTGTTTTATCACAGCAATAGTAGCCCTGACTAAGACATAAGGGCCAGATGGTCTCCCCACCCTGCTTCATGTTCTTCTGTTTAAGTGTATACTTAACTAAGGCCCTCTGAACATCTGTCACCATGTTGACTCTCTGTGTCAACAGAGGGTATATCCCCTCAGCCTCCTGGCGGGACTCTCAAAGGACCCTTGTTGTTCTTCATTATTGCCAATGTTCAAACCCCTGTGACAGCGGAAGGCCATCATGTGTGCCAGTGATTAAGCAGCTACAGAGATGTCATTAGAGAAGACTGGCTGTTCTGACACCCTAGGTACCATTTATTTTCCCTTTCGACATTTGCAAAGTGAGCAGTAGCTCACTGGTTCAATGTCTTGTTTGGCCTCCAAGGTGACTTTTGAAAGGATCCCTTGTTAATAGGATCTACTGTCGGTGACAAAGTTGAGTGTGACTTGAAAGCAAATGACCTTAAAGATGGCTTTCCGGGTGTGGTGTTGCACTTCTGTAATTCCAGAACTCAGCTGGTGAAGCAGGAAGATCTAGAGTTCAAAGCCATCTTAATTCCTTGGCAAATCCAAAGCTATGTGGGCAACATCAGACCTCGTTTGAATATGTAGACCAGTTAACAAATAAAATTGTTTGAGAGATCATCCCAAAAAACCCAAATAAATGTGAAAGAAAATACTTAATATCAATTTTAGAACTAGACCCATCTCTCTAGCATGCCATGGTATTAAACATGAAATGAAAAAGAAGTCTGGACTGTCACATTTGGTTTTCAGCTTTAATAGCATTCGAGATAGTGAGTGGTCTGACTTTACAGGGATATTCTACAAACCTATATCCCCTCCCCAGAAAGAGAAAGAAAAACAGAGGTGTGGGAGATGATCTTACATACTTGTTCATGGCCGTAGTCTACCAGCAAAGCACACTGAATGCCTGTTGTAGATGCTGTGCTAGGATTGCTGTGAACTCATACATTTTATTATGTGATCTATATTTACATTCATGTCTATATTTGAAGTGGTTGCTTCTCTATACAACAAAGGGAAAGTATTCATATGTACCTTAAAAGACACCCAAAGGTTTTTTAGGACCATACTGGGGAGCAATTCATGTATGGTGTTCCTTTAGACTTTTATGGATTCACAGGTAAATTCTGT
The DNA here is from genome assembly GCA_021653895.1 of Mastomys natalensis. Classification (NCBI taxonomy): domain Eukaryota; kingdom Metazoa; phylum Chordata; class Mammalia; order Rodentia; family Muridae; genus Mastomys; species Mastomys natalensis. The sequence goes on from JAJTUV010000892.1 coordinate 114,368, forward strand.
AGAGATGTGGCAGCCGTGAGCGTCGTTCCCAGCATCTCTGTCAGGTAGCTCTCCATGCCTGAAATTCCAACTCCCATAGATCGTTCTTGTGGCCTCTATGGGCACAAAGAATTCATAGCATACATGCATGCGTGCACGTACACACACACACACACACACAAATAAATTTTAATGTAAAGTGGAGCTATGCATTGGTTCTATCGTGCCATTTTTAATATTCACTTACACATGCAAAGACAAGTGGAGGGAATAGCATGGGCACACATTTCACAGTAGAGAATGACATATTTCCAGGCTTTCCCATGGGAGGGATCCACACCATACAATGTCATCTTTTGGAGGGACACACACCACACAAGTCTGTTGGAGGGACCTACACCACCCAAAGTCTCTTGGTTTTGAGTGCCAAAACATATCACATCCTTGCCTTTATACAACAGCATGTGGGCTTATTATTGGCCTATAAAATTTTGTCTATCTAAGAAGGATAAGATTTTCCTTTATGTGTGGGAATAAGAAGAAATTCAGTCTAGGCTCATTTTCAGTGTATTTCCTTCTACCAACCTCTCTAGGCTTCAGTATTAGCCATAAAATTTCAAAATCTGTTTACATTGTCATCTAAATAGGAGATTCTAGGAATAAATATTCAAATCGGCTTAAATACACATCTGAGAAACCATGCTAGAAGCCTCCATAGATTCCCATGCTTTTATATAAAGGATTTAAAAGTCGTAGGCTGAAGAGATGGCTCAGTTCCCAGCACCCACATCAGGTAATTCACAACTGTCTGTATTTCCAGCTCCAGGGGATTCAATCCCCTCTTCTGGTCTCTGTGGGAACCTGTACTTATGTACTCATACCCGGAGACAGACAGACAGACAGACAGACACACACACACACACACACACACACACACACACACACACACAAGTCCATTCTGTGCTGAATAGCTGAAGGTCCACAGTGCCTCTGGTACATTTAAAGTGAAGGAGTAACTGCTCAGGTAGTTTCCTAGTAACTGCATTCAACTGGACCAGGCATCTCTGCTGTTCAGCCTTCCATAGTGTTCATGACAAGGGTTGCCAGCCTTGCCCATCAGGCATTGCATCTCTGGCAAACTATTCTCAGGTAATATTGAACTTTTCCTGCATAGTTACTTGACCAACACAACTTTTGGGTTCTGGATAAGTATTTCTTTTCTCTTGTGCTTGGGAAGAGCACACTTCATTCTGCGAGGGAAGGTGTGGATTGGAAATAAGGTTACGCAGATGCTAGTCAGGTGGCCAGCTATCATTCAGTTTCAAACTTTTTATTAGAGGATCTCAGCCCTAAGTTGAGGAGATAGGTTTCAAATATAAGGAGAAAACAATTTAACAGGATTGACTACTTCTATAATGTAAACTAAGTGAATTTCTTTGAAAAAAAAAAAAAAAAACAGTCTCTTTAAAGTAGAGCATGAAGAGGAGATAAAACCCAAGAGTCTCCTGGGAAAATCTCTGTTGCCCTTTAAGAGACTCCAACACTGCGTTCAATCCAGAGTCTTACTGACAAATTGAAAACTGAAGACTTAAGTTGCAGCTCCTGACTGGGAGCATGGCGGGCATCACTGGCTAAGTGCTGTTTGTAAATGAGTAGTTGCCACATTGTGGCTAAGGAAAGGAATACAGTATCGAAGCAATCTTGTGAAGAATCTCAGACTGCACAACTAGTCTGTTTGAATGACAGTTGTGTGAAACATAGTGTCTGGTTATTAAGCTAACAATATGGGAAACTCACAGGTTCGTCAATGGAATGAGGAATGGGGAATGGGACAAGTGGCCACTTTCGTGATGAAATGCTTAGATTTGTTTTGTGCTGTCTAATTGTTTTCAGCACGGTGTTTGCACTGAGAAACACTCCAGGTCCTAAGATGCTGCTTCAGAAGCGGCGGGTGATGTCGTTGATTCTTTCTGTACTCTTAAATCTGCTGGCTTTGTTATGGTTGGAAAAAAAAATGAAAAGAAATGTTTGATCAATGGCATATGAACATGAAACAACGTGCCTGCCATTCTTTAAGTTAATTGCCAATGCCGCAGTGTTAATCTTTCCTTTTGTCGTTGCTTATAAAGACGTTGCTCTTTTATGACGAAATCGTGAATCATTTTCAGGAAATGCACATCCCGGAGAAGAAATGAGCGCTTTGCCATGGAAACACACACCACTTAGTTGGGAGAATTAATGTGCACAGCCCTCCGATGATAAACCTTGCTGCCGAATTAAATGCTTGTTATATTTAATAGTTTGCCATGTGCGATATGATTCCTTTTAATCCTTTAATGATTTCCAGTTAAAACAATGACAGCAATAACAAACATGTCTCAGCATGGAAAGATGTGTCATTGTGTCACCCAGCTTGACAGAATGTGCTGGGTAATTATTTTACATGATTTTTTTTCTCAAGCCATATCAATCTTGTTCTTAAGACTCTGAAGGTTTTACTCCCACTGTCTGTCTCCTTTACTATTCACAGGGATGCTTCAATCCAAGCTAGGAAGCATCGTTCCTTACTTACTATCCCAACACTAACATGAGTTCTCCTATGTCACCACTCATGATCCCAACTCAGAAGAAATCAGATACAAATCACTTGACTTATAATTTAGTGAACCATCTTCTCCATGATCTTGGCACCTAGTGTCTCAGACACTCAACCTTTCCCCTAACGCTCACAAATACATGAAGCTTTGAACCCTCCATCTTCTTGATCGCTCTTTATGTTGGTCTGCAGCTTGTTTTAAACCCACTCTTAAAAAGAACGGAACGGCTCACTGCAATACATATCTTATTTTGCCAAAACCATCTTTCCTTCCCATTTCTTTGCCTCTCTGATCTTACCTTTGGAATGACCCCACCCCTCTGCTTTGCCCTGGATGCTTGCTTGTGTTCCTGACAAAAGCCTACTAACGGTTATCTTCATTCTCCTGCAGTACTAACACTCTTTCATCTGCTTCTCTGAAATACTGCATTTTCTCTTTTTTTCCTTTGTTCTTTCCCCTGATTATTCTTACTGTCCACTGGGCTATTTCGTTCAGTCTATCTTCCTGTTGCACGTATTCACCGTTTATTGGTGGATCTAGGTAACAGGCAAAGGATTGATGTGCCTATTGGCACTCTTCCTGTCATTAAAAAGAAAACTGTCTCCATGCACATTTTAGCTTCCAGTCCTTACAACTCAAGGGGTACCTGAGAATGGTGTCCCTCCTTCTCAAGAAGGAATTGACATTCAGTACATCCATCCATACTCATCCTAAAGCTCACTCAAATGTAGGACTCAGGTCATCAACTTTTCTCCTCCTTTTATGACCTCTCTCTGGAAGAAGGATTGCAAACCATTACAGGTCTTCGCCAGGCTAGAAACTGGATGGAAATTAACCACACCCTTCATTGTGCCTTTGCAGATGAGAGTCCCTACACTAAATCTGCCAGCCAGACAAAGCCGCCTGATGGAACATTGGCTGTGAGGAGACAGAGCATCCCAGGTTAGACCAGACTGTTGGCTATTTCAGCTGTTTTGCTTATTTTTGAATCCTGTTATTTGGTGATCCTAAATGATTCCATCCTGGTACCCATGTTATTCACAGAGCACGGACGGACTGCACTCTACACAATTTGTACAACCAATAATCAAAAACTAGCTCAGGCAACCTTGCTGATCTATAAGGATTGATCTTGCAACCTGTCGCCGCTGCAAAACCCTTTGCAGAACGACAAGAATTGATGTCAACTGTCTTTTATTTGTCTTGCGTCTGGTTTCAGCAGGATGACGTCCATGGACTCATCCATGGTGTGTGTGGGGGGGATGGGGGTAGCTTCCTGTCTTCTCATCTCTTCCAACCTCATTTTGCTTCTGTTGGATGACCCGTCTGAACCTCCAGGACTTGGTTTCCTTGGGAAGATGTGATTTGGGTTCTTGTGACACAATGAATGACGTTTTTCTACTCAAACCATTTGTGAGAAATATATGAACAATTCTCTACCTTCAAAACCAGTATTTTGAAGCTTCAGTTTTTGAGAAATAAAAGCATGAAAGCACGAACACTGTCGGATTAAAGAAGGAAGGAAATCCAAAATACCATCTCAACTTGAGAATTAGAAAACTGTTTATGAGAGCACCTGTACTTAAGAGCTGAACGAAAAGCATTCACAGGCTTTACAGATTCATTTAAACCCTGTTTATATATTTCATTAAGCATAGATAAAGCTAAGCTATAGGACTTTAGAATAGACTAGTTTTGGGTTTTCTTAGGCAGTGACAGAGTGGTGTTTCCTATTAAACTGAATCTGTTGACCAATCTATTGGTGTTACATTGAATAAAAACAAGATGAGGCTAGTTTTGGGAAGACTTTGCTCATGATTCCTGTCTGCTCTTCTAAGAGTTGCCTGTGATTGTGTTTAGTCTTGTTTGAATCTTTAGCGCTATTAAGAAAGCTTAGAAGGAGACATACATACATTGTATCTCCTTATTTTGCTACACTGATGGTCTGAAATAGTTTCAATTCTGCAATTGTTTGACATCACCTAGTGCGAAGATTTCTATTCCATTCCGTGAAGCATTATTCTCAGTGCTGGTCCCATTTAGAAGAACTAGAAGAGCCATGTCTGAGCTGTCTTCACAGCCATAAGAAAGCACCGTTTTAGAAGGTCAATCATATCAGCTCTGTATCACCCTCTCTTTGACTTCTATATCTTTGTTGGTACCTGACATTCCTCTGCTAGAAAGAGACAAGAGACTTCCCACTGCCCTTGCCCTCTAGGGAAGAACACTGTAGCTTCATGTTCAATAAGAATGGAAGATGTTTGGCTTCTGTACCTGGATTCCTCACCGTGGGCTTGAACCCATGAAACCAAATGCCCACAGACTGGGACCTTGGAAGCCGCTAGTCAAAATATAACCATCTTCTCTCATGTAGTTATTGCAGGCATGTGGTCACAGTGACAAAACCCCATAGGCTTTGTCCATAATTTTCTTCCATGGATTTTCTAATGTTGCATACTAAATTATAACTCACTTGAAGGGACAGACATTTTCCCTAAGTCGCTGAACCATGTTTTTACACTAATTATTGGGTTAACAGATTGATAAATCATAACTTTTATTTCCTATCGCACAAGTGAGTCTTCATTACAGAATGTTTGTTCTTCCAGGTGTGTGTGATTTAAAGTCACTGGAGTTACAAATTTCTTGTGGGCTTCGTTGTTGATTTTAATGGGATTTGACCATGAAGAAACCTCTTTTTGCTCATCCCTCATAGAGCAAGGGCCAGAGAGAACAGGTCTTCAAAGTCTTCTCCATTCTTAAAACAATCCAAGAGAAGAAAGATAGAGCAACCAGCGGAATGAGAAGCTAAATGGTTAGCCATCCCTTACTGCTTGCTTACACGGAAAACCACTTTTTGCTAAACTCCTCCTGGGCTGACTAAGCACTCTTAGAATTCACCTTAAAGTACCCATAAGCCTTTGTTTGGGAATAAGAAGGGCCCAAAACCTTAGGAAGAAGTCACGTAGATCAAAGAAGCATAACCCAGCATCAAGAAATCTTGTTGATTCTCCTGCCGTGTCCATCTTTGCTCTTGGACAGTCCCGGAGAGAAAATAGACAGGGGAACAGGCTGGTAAACATTGTTCATGATTTGCCGAAGCTTCCATTGAAAACCTCGAAGTGGTCCGTAGGCTAAGCTGGATTCAATTTTGCAGCTTTCCCCTACTCACTCCTCCCATGCTCACCTTCCAATCCCACTTCACTTGGGGTTTTATTGTCACCCTCTGAGCAGGACAGGTATATTTAGCAAGCAGTACTTCCATAAGAAGACGGTCTTGACTTGTCAGCCACCTTCTGTGATACTTTGTGGAGAGTTGCCTCCCAAGACAGGTGCTGTCTCAGAGCCATTTAACCTCACCGGTTCCTTCAGAGTAGGAGACCGAAACCTTCAAAGAGTAGGCCAGTCCAGTGTCAGCCTACAAAGCTATATATACCCAGTGATCCAATGGTGATCACTGAATTTAACTCTTCTTGTTAGTGAGTTCTTTGATTGGGTAGGAAGAGAGGATAAGGTCAGAACGAACATCTTAAGATTGTCTGTAGACGTTTTATGTCAATTGAAGCCATTGGCATGAAAGTTATCTAAAATACAGATTCAGCATATCACTAAGATTCTGTCGTGTGGGGTGCCCTATGCTTGTGGCCTAGAAGACAGAACTGCTCTGTACCAAAAGGATTACTTTGAATGTTAACAGAAATATAATTTTTCATTTACTTCAAAACTCAATATCTCCACATAAACTCAAAATTAGTATAGTAATTACTTTATAATCACAAGTCCTATGGATCTTTCATTAAAGTCTTTCATCTCCCTTCTTGGGCTCCCATAAAAGAAGGCAGTGCATTAAGAAGCTCTCAGGAGCCAAACGCATTTTCTTTGGAGGAAAGGAAATGCATTATTAATATTATTTGTGTACTTCTCATTTTAATAGTGTCTATTATGGCGTAAAATAGGAAAGCAAAAAAAAAAAAGTTTTTTTAGACTTTCATAAGCTTTTGTAACTTTTCAGTTAAGGTAATGAAAGAAAACATGTCTGGTCCTGGGACACTGAAGGCTACATTTAAAGATAACTTTCTGAAAAAAGATAATAGTAATAAATAAGGAAGTAAATGTTTGAATCTTATTTCAAAGATAGACTGAGTTCTAGGTTAAAAAATATTGTGAGTTTACAGACACTGTAAATGTGGTGTTATGAGAAAGTCTTTGATCTGAGGCCCTTCAGTTGACAGACTACTGGTGAAGTGAAGTTAGGCTAATCAAAGGGTTGTGCAAATTACTAGTGAAAATCTGTTCATATTTTGAATTTGACAGATTTTTGAAATAGTTTATGGTTTTCCCTAAAGACAATATTTTGTATCGTGTCTGTCTATTGTGTGTAAGGGAAGAGATGGGACATTGCATTAGACCCTAAATCCGTCAATTAGTGTCCTATTGATTTGCCTTGACTCCCCTTTGACACAGAGTATCTTTCTTCGTTTATTACAAAGAACCCCGTTCTACTAACAAATGTGGAAATCTACAAAATGGTATTGCTATCATCTTTTGAAACTTTAGGGCACTCAGGACAATTGTCTTAAATGTATACCCAGATTTAGGTCACAAAAAGTTGTGGAGGGTCAATTTTTTCTATTTGTGGACTATTAGAAAAGATATGAATTGATATGCCCATTAATGATTGAATCTCAACCTTTCTTTGATGGTCCCATTTAGAGGTTTGGGCTAGACATGTAAATATGAGATCGAGAGCCTAAAATTTTGTCCCCATCCAACAAGATGTACTCAGTAGAGCTATTAGGATATATCCAGGAAGGGTCCACATCTCAATTCCCAAATCTGGAGGAAAAGTCGTTATGTCTTTGACATCATGGAGAGCTGGCAACCTTCGTCACAGAGAGAGGACAAGATTGAAGGTCTTTATTAAAGTCTCTACTTATCATTGCCCTATAATTGTTGTTCATACAATTTGATGCTTCATTGATCTAAATTTCCATTATTACAGCAGATATCTAAGTGTGACTTTGACACTGGATTTAATAGCTGTATGGGTTTTCCGGCACATGAAGGCCATTTGCTCAGCCTGATTCGACTTCACCTCTTTAGTTCTATCAATGAACCACTCCAACAAAAAAAATGAATGATTCTCACCAGATAGGAAATGGAAGTCTGCTGAACCCTCCAAATGTGAAATGTCACACACGGGCTGGGGCTGCGGATACTGTCCTCTGTCACTGAAGTAGACTGCTCAATCGGTGAGAATGTCACCAGTATCAGGAGATGCCACTGTACAAACATATTTGCTACAGGATCAGGCACGGGACAAACAAGGGGCAGGGAGTACCACACCCAAGCCCTTTCCTGTTGGCATTCAAGGAGCCCCAAACAGTAATATCTTCAAGCATTCTAAACAGAAGGTATTTACAAATGTAGCCAAAATGTCTCAATAACTTTTAAATAAAGTTCAAGATGAGGGTCAGGAGGGTTGGCGACAGTGACATTCCTATGTCTGCCCCTAGAGATTCTCTTTCTTTTTCCCTCATAATGCTGTCTGAAACTTATAAGTTTCTTCCTCAGTCCCTCTCCAAGTGTAAGTGACATAAAGACAGGTTTTATTTTTGTTTTGTCTCTCTAGTGAGCAGAACAGTACATTACAGGCACTAGGTGTTTATAGACTTATCTTAATGAGCAAAGACTCTGAGGCAGCTGACTCTCTGCCAAGACTGTGTCCTATGAGCAGTTCACCTCCTACTCGAGTGTGCAAGACCCTCTATTGTTACCACTGGCTCCTTGGAGTCTGCAGTAGGTAGTCACCCTGGTCTTGAGTCTGTACTGAATATACCGTTTCTAAGGAAACCACACTGTCCAAACTAATGAATTTACATAGATCGACTAGAAGCCAAAGACTTCAAAATGTCAGTGCTCTCTCTCCTTTGGTCATTTGTTTCTTTTCAGGCAGAATATATAGATGCAGACACCCTACATGAAAGAAACTGTTTAAATACTGTTTCGCCATAAAGTTGACAAGAATGAGCATGAATCATTTCGCCGCTACACTGTAGCAAAGGGCTACCGTGAGTAAAGGCGTTCTAGAGTTCATAAATAGAATCATGCAGAGTAGAATCATTACTGACTATGGCCAGTATATATTAAGGATTTTCCTGCAGAGAGCTGATCCGGTTTGCTGTGTGTGACTGGATTACAGAGTTCTCGAGTAGCAGATGGATAGGAGCAGTTGGCTTTGTGTGCTCAGGGCTGGGGCCTTCGTTCCCAATTCACAAGTGTCATTTCTGTTGTATTTGAATGCCTTCGTGCCTACTGATAAATAAACATGGCTGACCATCAACAAAGCAGTACATGTGTAGCAAGCAATCTCCCAGAAATGCTTCTTCTTGCATGCAATTTTAAGGGAAGATTATTTGTAGTGGCTACCTTCTTTGCCTTGGTGTTTCCTGAAAATCCCACAGGGGTGGTGGCTTTGGGGCATATGACATGGTTTAGGTATTGGGTCTGACCACAACTAGCACAGACCGCATTGTCTGAAAAACACCATACAAGATTGCTCAGGGATATCTGTCTAAGAGCTACAGAGAAGTCTTTTCCCTCCATAGCTTTTGCACCGAGGGAAAATCAATATCCCTCTTCATCAAGTTCGAGGGACCTCCAATTCAGGGTTTAAAATTAAGTGACTTTAGAGAATCAGGTGAGGTGAAAGCTAAGTTTCATGAGCAGCATGTGAGAAGAATGAAGAAGTGCTTTATGTGATTTACTAGAGATGTGAGCCCTGGGCTCTTCACACATATCTATAAGCCTTAAATGTTAGAACAGCTTCCAGATTTCTGGCTCTTGTGTTTTGTGATACCACTAGGTTCCATTCATATTATAATTGCTATGATTTTTAAGTGAAGTTGAATCGATCCTGTTCTTGGTTTCCTCTTGCACTTTAATATCTGAGATTGATATACCCATTTAAAATAAATAAACTTCCAACTAAGAATATAAAACAAAGGCTTATGTACCCCTCAAAGCACCTGGCATCCACCAGGGTTTCTGTACCACACCCTTAGGGAGACCCTGATTTGGAATGAGAATTTTCCAAGGAGAAGTGACCTTGAGAATCTTAACACTCAGCACGTTGTTGGTACATATGTAGGTAGCTGATTTATGGTGCAGAGAAGGTCATTTACGTGGACACTGAGTGCCCGTGGGGCTTCTGTTAAAGATGGAATGCAATCTGAAAGAGAAAGAGGAAAGTACACAGTGTGAACCCGGGCACAGGGAATAAAAGAAATGCAATGACGACAGTGCAGCGTAATCCAGAGACAAAGTCCCTGGGCAGAAGGAGGTGGGGGAGGGGGACTGTAGGGCTACTGGCCACTGATAGTATGCTATGCTCCAGATGTTGAACGCAACATTCCTGCCTCATCTCATTTCTTCCAGCAACATCTCTGAATGAGCTCTAATGCCCCTCATACGGATGAGCAAGCCGATGCTCTAAGAGCTAAAATCGCATGTCAAAGGTCACAATGCTAAGAAGTAGAAAGCTTGACTACATTCTAGATTAATGTGAGTTTTGTGTCAGAGTCCTGATGAGCATTTGAAAAAGGCAGTAGGGAGAATCTTTACTGATGACTGTAGCAGGATATCCCCCCTTCCCCCTGGCCCGGTACATTCTACAATAAAGCTCGGTAATTTGGGAGGAGCTAATGTGGGAGGAGCAAGGAGAGGAAGAGGAGGAGCGAGGAGACGAAGGAGGGAGGAGAGAGGTAGGAGCCATGAAGAACCAGGCATGGGTCCAGAACAGTCCTGGGTAATGATTTATATCTTAAGGTTAGATATTGATTGGATAACAACTCTAATTGTGTGGGCAAATTGTTAATTGAACATTTCTAAATATGTAAAGCCTTTGGATAATGATTTAAGAGTCTCATTTCTACCAGGTACCGAGTGGATGGCGAATCTTGTTTGGGGTTCAGCCAAGCTTTGTGGTGGGTTGGCTGATCTAGCCACCCACGATGGCATGTCATGGGTGCCACGGCCGGTACTTCTGGCTGGTCTGAGCCGCAATCAAAGCGAGCAGCAACGAGAGCATGCTGCCTCTCCTGGCCTCAGGCCTTGTCTGGAACAAGCCAGATTGGGTGCCGCCATGTTTAATATTAACAGCAACAGATGATGAGGCGTAAGAACATCATCTTCTGGAGACCAACTGAGCTTCTTCTGGGAGGCACCAAGAGGATATGAAAGTGTGTCCTGTCTGTCCAGGCCACATATCCGTCTGTCCTCAGTGACTTGTGCCTACGATTAGAGATAGGCTAACATGCAATGTCCTGCAATCCTGGGACTCAGTTCTTTCCCTGAGTAACTGACAGCTTCAAAGAACTGAGAAGGAAAATGTAGTATTTGTAGATATACTTCATAGCCCTAAACATTTAGGAATGTATAGCTACTCAACAGTATAGAAATTTTTCCATATATTTGTGATTTTCAGAACTTCCAGGTCAAGGAAAAGAATTAAAATTGGCTATATAGACATTTTTCTTTAATTTTTTTTTTCCACACAGTATATTTGATCAGGCATCTCCTCCAGCGACTCCTCCTAGATCCTCCCCCAGCTCTTCCTACCCAGCTTCCTGGTTCCACCCTCCCACTTTAATCTCAATAAAAACAAAATCAACAAAACCACCCAATAAGACAGAAAATACCAAAATGAGACAAAAGAAAACAAAAGTGTGCCACCCCCACCCCACACCCCCCCCCCGACACACACAGAGTTCCTTTAATCTTGGCAAGACTATGGGGCCTGCTCTGAATCCTCAGAGACACTCCATTAGAGAAAACTGATTTTCCCAGGCCATTGGGTTTCAATTACTAATAGATAGGTTCTTGGTTAGGGTGGGATCCTGTGTCCAATCTCCTTTCTTAGTGCTGGGACCTTGTCTGTACATGCTGTGCACATAGCCACAGTCTCTGTGTGAGCATATGATGAGGACTGCTGTATCTGTGTTTCCTTGGAGACACCACCGCCTCAGTCTCTTACAGTCTTTCTGCCCCCTCATCCACATAGATCTCAGAGCCTTGAGGGGAGGGGTTTGAATACAAGATACCATTTAGGGCTATGTGCTCCAAAGTGTGTCACTCTCTGCACACTGTCCAGTTGTAGGTCTCTGCTTAATCCCCATCCATTGCAAGAAGAAATCTCTCTGATGAGGGCTGAGTGAGTCGATGACTATGTGTGACCCAACAGCCACACAGTCTTTTAAATATGTCTGCTAAAACTGGTAACACTGTGTGTACATCTCATTTCCCTTTTAAACCATTTAATAATGTAAAAACCTTTAGATGACAATGAGTTTGTGATATGAAACTGTCCTGTGAAAAACCTTGTAAAAATGTTAGTTCATATCTATTTCCTATAATCAGAGTCAGTGAGTAAAGATGAAATTCATTCATTAATATATATAATTTACATATTTTATTTATAAATATATTTTTATTTGATAAAATATATTTTAATGTATTTTATGTATAATAGATAATATTAAATAATATACTATTTAAAATTATTAAATATGCACACATTTAATTTATATTTATGTTTATATAATTTAAATATTTAAATTCTTTTAAAATCTTTCTTTTTTTATTGGATATTTTATTTATTTACATTTCAGATGCCATCCCCTTTCCCATTCTCCTCCCTAGAAACCCCTATCCCATCCCCCTCCTCCTTTTTGCTTTTATACGATTTTAATTACATGCAAGTATTAAGGTCAGTTCTAGGTTGAGGGACTAGCAATACAATAGATGCGAATAGTCAAGGAACAAGCAATATAATAAATACAAATAATCAAAGAACAAGCAAGGCAATAAACAAAGTTCCGTGAACACTCCTGTGATCACTGTTTCTAAGGGCTTATCAGGATGACCAAAATATCTGAGCCACTTCCCTGTCCTAGCACAAAGTCATTTTCATGTCTGAAACCAGACTTGTTCCAGCCATAAATTTAATTTCCTGCCTGAAACTACTTCTTTGTTCTAGCCTAATGTCAGATTCCTGCCTGAAGCCCCCTTCCTTGTCCTTGGCCAATGTCATATTCCTGCCAAGCAGCCCATTTCTTTGTCCTTGGCCCATGTCAGATTCTTGCCAAGCAGCCCCAGAGGCTCTCCACCTCTCCCCCTTTTTTATTTCATTAACAAGACTGAGTCTGTCTTAGGTCGTTCTGACAAGAATGACTTCCTTACCCATCATGGAATATACATTATCCAAAGCAATGCACTTCTGTCTTAGGTTGGTAAGGCTCTGTGCAGAATCTTACCTGTCCTTGGCTTGCCAGCCTGTTAATTTAATAACTCTGTCTGGGGGTCCATTTTCAGGTTCAAGCCATGTACTTTGACTGTCAACATGTTGATGTTGCTAAAAACAAGCTTTAACATGACTGGCAGGAATAAAAGTATTCCCAGGACAAAAAGGTCTAGTGTAATCAAGCTGTATATGCCATCCTCGAAGCTTGACCAAAATAGAAATACTGACCTCAGGCCATGTGTAAATTTATCTGCAGTATCTACCACATCAATGCTCAGCAGAGCAGCATTCTTGAAATTCATAAGTTCACTATGTAAAGTAAAAACATTCAGAGAGGTGTTAGAATTATGCCAAATACACTGCAAATGTCTTTAAACTTTTTCCTAATTATAATGACTACCACTGTAAATTTTAGAAATAACATGAATCAGTGGTATTTGGCATGACACTCGAGATGGCTACTTACTCTTAAATTCTGAACCACCTTCCAATAATTTGTATAGGATAGAGAGCATCAATCCGTTCTTCCAAATGTCTATCTATATCCTCCTGTATATTCACCACATTAGTAACATTTTTTGCTAAATGATTAACAAAAGTAACTGTCTTAACTTCTGTGTCAAAGCAATTGCAGAAGCAGTGGTGCTAGCAGTTAATGTAATTGAAGCTATTGTACCAGCAATAATCAAGCCCACTATCCTCTTGCTTCTGCTTAAAGCCTGACTCATTTCTTCCAGTACTTGTAAGCTATTTTTAGAAGACCAAGGGTCTGTGATACTCAAGGTTCTAAAACAAAAGCTGGTTGATAGACCTCTGTACCTGACATGCCAGATTTCGAAACACAAACACAAGTAGGTATTCAATCAATGCAACTTACATTAAATACTGTAGAAGAAACAAAAGTAATTTTAACTTGACAACTCAAAAAGCCTTAACACGTGTACTAACACCTGTTTGAAATCCAGATCCTGCCCCACGTTTATCTCTTGCTAACATAACATCATAGAGGACTCAGCTCAACTTCCATGTATATCTCTAAGAATGTCAGAACCAGGCTTCCAAATGAAGACTGTTTTTCCAGTATTGGATTGATATCTAGCAGTCCATGATTGAGTCTGACTAACTGGTACATTTAAGAACAATACAAGAGTCATTATAACATCTCCTTTTGAGTCTCTGTTCCACAAGGTCTAATTTAATTTAACTTATATTTATGTTTATATAATTGAAATTCTTTTAAAGTCTTTCTAAATCTATTAATGATATAGATGTTAATCTGATACAATGAAGATTTACTCTTCTATATTTTTGTGTGAATATTTTGCAGCACAGGAAGTTTCTTTATTCTTTTTAGGAGTTTGACAGCCCCTGGCCCTATCCCACATTCTGCTAGGAATATAAACCACAAACCTGTGATCCCATGCCCTCCACCGATCCATGCCTCTCTGGGTTGCTTCTGTCTCCAGCCCAATCCTTTACTCTTCTTTCAAATCTGTAATCACTAAGATGATCTTCCCTCTCTTTAGATTCTGAGCGATCCTCATGGTCATGTGACATGAATAATTTTCACTATCACCACCTACACCTACTTCCCTACTTTCTCCTTGTTCATCCAGCACCTCCTGGGCCAGGCACTGTTCCCAATGTTACAGAATAGGTGTGCAGCAGGACGAAACATCACTGTGCTTCTCTGGTTTGCTACTGGGAGGATGATAGATTCGGATTCACAACAGATACCTCACAAGGTATCAGGCTGTGCTAAGCACAGTTGAAGAGAATTGATAGAAGAAGAAAGAGATAGGAGAGGAAAGAAAAATAGTTGTCACACATTTAAAAATAAACCTAAAGATGGTCACTAATAGCAGTAGCATTTAGTGAGCCTGAAATGAAGGGTGGGTTAGTAATGATCTGAAGGATAGAATGCTAAGTAAAATGAATGGTTAAGTACAAAGGGCCTGAGGTTAGGACAAACTTGGCTGGTGAGAAACTGGAATGAAGTCTACAGTTTCCAGAAAGAAGAAAATAGCAAGGGATGAACTTGGGAATGACACAGGTCCTGTAGAGGTTACATGTCATCATGAGACCATAGATGTGATTCACAACTGAAGCAGTGATTGCATTTGCTCTTCATTTTAACCTCTCTGGCTGCTCATGGGAGATAAGCATGGATGCAGGAGCACCTACTAGAAGACTTCCACTGGTCATTTCAGGAAGGAAATGACAACATCTTAGACCGTGGAGGTGGAAGTAGTGAAAGTTGATCAGGTTTTTAAAGTAGAAGGGAAAAATACACTATTCAATTGATGAAGCACCCAACACACTACACACAGGTCAGACATGGGAAAACAGATGGAAGGAGAAGGCTGGAGTGATTTCTTAGGGTAAATACTGATGCCATTCACAGAGACAGAACCCCAGCAGGAGGAAGTGGGGGACCAGTGGAAGATGAACACTAATAACTCAGATCTAGGTTACATCGGGGTCTGTCCTTGTGGAGGTGAAATCTATGCCTTTAAAGTGGCCAAAACCATCTAGGTAGTTCAGAAAGGTTGAGACAAGGTCCAGGCTCTTAGCTTGGGACACAGCAGTTCTCAGAGGTCAACAATTAGAGACAACTCAACAGAAGGCAGGTTTAAAAGAGAGGCAGAGTGCAAGAAAGTGTGGGATCCTGTGTCCTGGCAAGAGCCGAGTGCCACTATGGTGGGTGTAAAACTTTGAGTCAAATAGCAGTACAGATATAAGGAGATGGAATGCCTGCGTGCTGATCAGGTTGCTCGATTTAGTCAGAGGTAGCTGCAGGAGCAAGAGGGGATTAAAGCAAACCATCATCTTTGAAGAAGTTTGGTACCCAGCCCAACCAGAGTTCCCTGGGAGGAAAGACATTGCAGAGACTGGAGGAGAGCAGAGCTGCCCATGAGAAGTTATGTGAGAATGAAGAGAAGTCCTTCATGGAGTGTGAAGGATGGGGATGCTAAGGCTTTCAGGAAGAGGAGATGTCATCTCAAAGACGCGGTGGATTTCCTGAGTCATGCCAGGGAGTCACCACATAGTACAGTCTGCGTAACTCTTCTCTCATAAAATCTGGCTCCTCCAGTCCAAAGTTGATGAAGTGGGTTGATCCTTCTGATGCTGGCACACGTGTTGTCTCCACCAGTCGTACGCTGGTTCCACTCACTACTCTCCCACTGTTCTTTGCTACAATCATTTCTCAGGACCTCCCAAGATGTTTTGTAAGAAGTTTTAATGTTTTGTTTTGTTGGTAGTCATTTAGATCACTTCTATTTTGCATGCACTAAGGTACCATAACCAAGGCAACTTACAGATGAGTTTATCAGGGATTACAGTTTCAGAGGGTAATTCTGTGACCATCGTAGTGAAAAGCATGGCCACAAGCAGTCCTGAATGTTGCTGGAGCCGATATTGAGAGCTTACAGCTGATCCACAAGCAGAAAACAGAGGGTTAACTGAGAATAGTGTGAGCTTTTAAAGCCACAAAGTTCACCCGAGTGACACACCTCCTCCTACAAGATCTCTAATCCTTTTTAAACAACTGAGGACTAAGTATTCATATTCATTCACATGGGAGCCATTCCTATTTCAACCACAACAGTTTAGAATATTCTGTTTTAAGCTGGTCTGTGACTGCTTCTACCAGCTTCTAGAGTCATCTCTAGTTCAAGGTTATAGCCCCCTTTCAATTCAAGGATAT
Organism: Mastomys natalensis; assembly: GCA_021653895.1. Taxonomy (NCBI): domain Eukaryota; kingdom Metazoa; phylum Chordata; class Mammalia; order Rodentia; family Muridae; genus Mastomys; species Mastomys natalensis. The sequence continues at coordinate 130,953 of JAJTUV010000892.1, forward strand.
GTTTCTCTATTAAATGTGACCCCCCTCCCTCCTCAAAACCAGTCATTCAAATACTATGAGTTCTTCCTGGCAGGATTCTCAGATGCTTATGGCCCAGGTTTGTTTTATCCACCTTAGGATACCATCACTTTTATGCATCCCCCTTACAAAGTGATAAGGTAGAAGTAGGACCTATGTCTTACACACAGACAGACAGACAGACACAGACACAACACACACACACACAAATTCACACACATGCACACACGCACATGCACACATACTACTTCTCTTCTGCATTCTGCTCACAATATTAAAAATCCTGTGTACAATTTGTCTGGCTTCAATACGTTTAAATACATGAAATTGATTGTATTGCAAAATAGCCCCCACTTTTCTCATATCTCTGCCTATTAAGTATTTGTTGTGCCAATGGACTGAATTTTCCCACCCCGTGCCTCTACTTACTGCCTGTTCCAATTATTCTGATCTTCCTTCAAGCCAGTCATTTGCGTACACGAAAGCCCTATCATCTGATCTCCTGTTGCTGCTTTCAAACCAAGTACAACACAGTCCAGCCTAAGTTCTCTGCTGTGAGGGGCATTACTCCCTTTCTTGAGTAGTCTGTCTTGGCTGGTCAATTCTCTTTCTTTAGCATCCAGCAGACCAAACTGAATACCTCACTTTACTGTGGTCTGAAGAGAGCAAAGGACAAGCGACTCGCCGCTTTCCCTGGTTAACGTGGAGGTTATGACTGTACGTTTTAAGGGAAGTAATGTTTGTGTTGAACCTGCTGTCAACTAAAGCTTACAAGTCTTGATCTTGTGACTTTTTGAGGCTAGAGTTGTCTCCTTTTAGTAGTACTCTTATAATACCAGGCAATCTACAGAGTTTGTCCAATTGTCTGAATATTTCTTTCCATGGTATTTATCTAGATTTGAGAGAAGGAAGAAGAATTCTAGCATTTCTAGACATTTATCAGATACAAAAAAAAAAAAAATCATTTATCTCTCTTTTTTTTTTTCAAAAAAGAAAAGAATTAACCCAGTCTTATGGGTGAAGAAATTAAGGCTCATAGAGGCTGAAGTACCTTGTTCAAATTATATTCATAGCATTTGTATGTTGACATGATTATTTTTTGACTGTTTTACTAGGTTCTTATTCTCCGCCCTACAACCCCACCCCCCAACATTGTAGTAGAGAAAGACGGCTAGAGGGAAAGGAGACATAGACCTCTATAGGCTACTTCCTGCTGGTTAGGATTGTTGGGTTCTTTGGGGCAAGTCCAATGTTCATCATCAGAATATCCGCAGTCCAACAAGCCAGAAATAGCATACATAGTGAACTAGCAGAGCAGAGGCTATCAGCAGCTACAGCAGGCCCTCTCGGGGCTTTCTCACTTATATCCTCTCCAGAGTGCCCAGAAGTAAACTATCTGCAACTGAAAAATCACACACATAACACACACACACACACACACACACACACACACTCAGGGAGGGAAGAGAGAGAGAAAGAGAGAGAGAGGGGAGGAGAGAGAGTGACAAAATCATAGTTAATGGCTGTGAACAAAGTAAAGTAACCCCATATCCCACACCTGAGATTAAAAAAACTGTATTCCCATAATGAGTTTTTAAAGAAACCAAAGTTTTCACTATGTCTGTTGGCGAGGGTTGGGGGGAGTCAATCACGTTACTTGTCATCTTTAAGATGAGAACTGAGTCAGAAATTATTTTCGTCAGGCTCCAGCTTGGAAATAGGTTGTCTTCCTGTTTATTAGATGCATACACTGCTCTACTGACCAGAGAACTAGCCACAGACCTGATGAGCATTTAGCAGATGTTACAAGGGCCGTGTGGGTCACTCTCCTGAAAGCAGCACGCTGTGTCCCGCCCCCAAACCTCACTTCTTTCCCGGAAGCACTGATTCACAAGCCTTGGGTGCAGTGAGACTGCTCAATGAGCCGCAGAGGTTTTAACTTACAGCTCACGGGTTGTTAAGAGAGACTTTACAAAGGATAAATCTCTGCAAAAAAGTAATATCAGTAAATTAGGACTGCCTGGCATTATCCTATCCTGATGGGCGCTATCAGTATCAGATTCAGCCCTCCCAGAGAGACATCTTTTGTAGCTGATAACACATTGAACTAACCACACACACACACACACACACACACACACGCATAAGAACATAGGGTTAGTGCATTCTCAATTATCTTAAAGCGCCAAATAGACTCATACAAGCAGTTAGCAGTCAGCGTTACTCCCCTGCGGCAGGGCAGCCAAGATTGTGTTTTCAGTTTGTCAGAGAATACTTAGAGGCAGCACTTGTTGCTCTTCTCAGCATTTCATGCTCTCAGGCGACTGGTCGGTTGCACATGCCTCTTTCATTGAGATAATAACATGGCCAGTGTGTGACTTGGACATTGGAATCATGCTGTTGGGATACATTATGGGAAACTCGATTTAGAAGCAGCGTTAAGACCTTGCCTGTTATTGGTTAGGAGCGCCATGTGGAGCTACCCTGCCTTGTTCCAGTGTCAGCAGTCAGGTGACTTGCTGCTCTGTGGAAATAAGCTGGCTGCTTACGTTTCAGGCTTCAGCTTGCCCATTGTGAAAATGAGACTATAATGAGGATTATATAAGTTAATACACACGAAGCATCTATATTAATTATCTATTCCTTCCTAACAATATTACCATAAATCCAGCAGCTTAAACCATATACATGTATTATCTCTCGGTGTCTGTATATTAGGTTATTAACGTGGCTTATCTGCCTTCCCTGGGGTCTTACAAAGCAGGAGTGTTATCTGAGGCTTGACTGAGGAGGGCTCTGTTCCCAAGTTCACTCAGTCTATTATCAGACTTAAGTTCAGAACTTCAATTCCTTGTTTTCCAGAGGTCACCTTCAGCCCTCATCCTTGTCGACTATCCCACAGACCACAAAGGAAGGAAGTCACCAGGAGGGTGGGCACTGAAGTCAACACATTAACGATGACATACGTGTGAGCTTTGCAAATCCTCCTGATTAGGTACAAGTCACAGGCAGTGCCTATATCCACAAGAGGGCGTTTTAGCATAGCTGTAGGCCACGCCCAAAACACGGATAGGGTTTTAGCACAAGCATAGGCCACGCCCATATCCACAAGATGGAGTTTTAGCACAGCTGTAACCAAAGTACCCACCAGGTACATCCTAAGGGAGGAAAGAGCTGTATGGGCTTGTAGTTTAACAAGGTTTTCAGCGTTAATGTGGTCCTGTCTGAAGCCCCCTCCTGGTAACTTACCGATGCTAGCTAGGCCCGACTTCCATTCAAACAGCACCACGGCCTGGGACCTGAGCATCCTAAACCAGACCCATTGGGAGACGTTTCAGATTTAGCCCGTAAGTGCAGGGATAACATCAGGGAGTTTGGGACCATGGAGGATCAGAAGACTGTGTCTGCTATGGCTTCTAAAATCAGTCATGGAGAGTGCTTCATACCAGTAGTTATTCACTGGAGCTGAAGCCTGAGAGGGTGTGAGCCGATCACATCGGATACGGATGTTGGTTGTAGGCACACCGGAAGAAAAACAAGTGTGGGTGTCTGGAATCAGCAGACTCTGAAGGTCACCTGAGTCCTTTGTTTGTCCTGCTGCCAAGCCTGGTGAAAGAGCATCTTCCTCCTCCAGTATCCTGAAGCATCTTTCCATGGGCATTGGTGTCTTTCCTGTCGTGTGTTCTGTAGTCCCGTTCTTTCCTGACCAGTCTCTGCCACAGAGAGGGTGGGAGCACTCTGTGTGGTTTTCTCTGAGAATGCCAAGAGTTACCTCCATACTTTAAAAATAGAAGTACTTTTTTTTTTCCTCTCCTGTGACATGGGATTTTATCTCCTCAGGAAAGAGACCTGCCTGGGCTCTGTTTCTTTCTGTGTCTCTCAAAATCCCTAACCAGATTTGTGTGCCTACATTGCACACAAAGGGACCACGTGCCATCTTCTGTAAAAGACCCCATGACAAATTGGGCTCCTGTGCTATCTGAATCCGCTGCTGATAGGCACGTGTGCAGACCCATCTGAGTCTCTCTCGGGTTCCTTTTTGTGACTCCATTGTATGCATACTAGACCTGATAAATGTAAGCTATCTGCTCAGCACCCCAGCCCTGGAAGTAGGCTGATAAGGCTCAATGTGTGGATGGCTGCACAGAATCCAGCCTTGTGCTTCTTATCAGAGAAGTTATTTATTGGAAACTTACATGGACTTGCATATTAAGTTTTAGAAGTGCATAGTGCAGTCCTGGGTCTTCATTAAGTCTTTAAAGAATGTAACCCCACACCAACATGTAACACATGTGTAAACAATTGTGCGCTGTACTCTGTTCATATTTACACAGGTTCTTCAGGCCTGAGGAGGGCACATGGGGGTGTCTGAGAACTTTATACTTGTGCTAACCACTAAATATTAAATATCTAATAACCGTGATGCCACCCTGTTATTTCTTTAATTTGGGCAATTTCCCAGCAGAATACAGAGGTGTTAATTGCTTTTTCACTTCTTTGGTTGACAGATATGTCCTTTTCCACCTAGGTAAGAGGAGCAATTACTGTAATGCTCTTGTGGGCTTGGTGCAATATTCTTTAATGGATGTTAAAGGCATTGTGCTTTTAAAGGGAAACTGTCCTCCATTCTGTCCGTGTGTGAAAACAAGAGCAAGCAGTGTGTTCAGACCACCTGTCAGAGGGGAAAGTACAAATGAAACAAAACCTGAAGATGGAAATAATTTATGTTCAGGAAAGATATATCCAGATTTCAGATAAGAGAAAACACCTCTGATGTATTCCTAGACACTGCATTGAACAGAGATTGAAACAGAAAAGGGTGATCCTTTTCTTTAGATACTCAGCAAGATATATTTTTTTCAGAATTTTAAAACAAAGTATTATTCTCTGGAACTGGTGTGGACTTCGGAACAGGAGTTTGACAAGTTGCTAACTCAATTCAAATCACAAAATATTCCTTTATCCATGGTGTGAAAGTCACTTTCACGAAACACACTGGCAAGGCAATTTGTTTTAATGTTTCACGTCTACATTCAAGAAGCAAAAGAAAAATAGCCTTAGAACTCTTTGCTAGAATCTGGAGCTTTCTTTTGATAAGACGTCACATCAGCAGTTGGGTCAGTCCTTGTTAAACAATGTCATTGTGGAAAGAAGGTTGAATTTGAAATTACAGCCAATATTTGTAAGTCTAACAGATTTTCCTGATGTAGGGCCCTTAGGCAAGTTCTCTGTCCTTGGAAATCTTCATGTACTTCATCTTTGGAATCCTGGATTTCGATAGAAATTAAATGCCTACATGTACATGGAATGCTAAGTGCTGTACAGATGTAAAAGTCACTAAAGCAGAGGTTGTCATGACCCTTTAGGGCATTGAGTGACCCTCTCACAAGGCTTGCATATCAGACATCCTGCATATCAGGTATCTATATTATGATTCATAACACTGGCAAAATTGCAGTTGTGAAGTAGCAACAAAATAATTTTATGGTTGAGGATCACCATAATGTAAGGAACTGTATAAAAGGGTCATACCAGGAAGGTTGAGAACCACTGCTAAAGGAAGATGTAGGCTTTGTGGCATCTGAATGCTATACCAACTGAGAACAGCAAAATAACACTTTTCAAAATCAAGGAAGCCTTACGAAGATACGGATATGTCACTGGCATCTTTTCCAAGACTTTGGGAGATGCCTGTGCCAGAGAAATTCTCAGAAGTGTGTCAGTGACTTCCGTGGTGCGTTATTATCACAGACTACAGAATGCCAGAGCTGGGAAGGACTGCACCTGCCGGTGGACACGTCGTAAGTTACAGTATTAGAAGATTCACAACATCATCTGTGGAAGAGCAAGTGAGAACAGGTGAAGACAAGACCAGAGACTCAGGGCGATACCTATTTGGTCTCCTACTCCCTGGGTTTTTTGAAGATCTCACTTTAAAATGGAATTTGGGGAAGCATCTGTATTCCAGCTATCATAAGATTTCCTGGTTACACCCTCTTGCTGCTCTATACTTTCCAACATCTGAAAAGAAGAAGCATTTTGTAGTTGTTCTTGAACCTGTAGACTGGTGATTCCATCAATGTTTTCTATGTGGCTTAGGTTCAGACTCTTGGAGATGAAATTCTTGGTGAGGTAATCACACTTGGGTCATCAGACTTTCAGGAACTGCCTTTTACCAGATGAGCCATCCCAGCAGCTCCTAGAAGAAGAAGGAACCATAGGGAGCCCAACTCCAGATAGGACATCTACGACACAACCTCCAATTCCTCAGGGCGTACTGAGGAAGGGAGGGTAGAAAGATTGGGAGGAGCAGGTTGCCTGCTGCTGAACAGTGTTTCCTAGAAACGACAGAGATGTTGTATCCAGGAAATCTTCACAACGTGGTTGCCTATGCAAGGCCCTCATGATGACTGGACCAGTTGACATGCCAAGGGGGGCACCGTGTGAATTTCAAAAGATCCATCTCTGTTTGAAGAACTACAGACAAGCAATGGCTACCACAATAGGTTATCCAATCCTAAACACTCAGCCCTAAACACATATACATGTGAACAGCACCCTTTTGTGTGTGTGTGTCTATGTGTATGTGTGTGTCTGTGTGCAGTATGGTGTATTGCGTTGTGTGTGTATAATAATAAAAATTATAGAAGAGAAGATTAATCCAAGAGAGAGTTGGGAAGGGAAGACGTGGAGGGTAAGGAGGGTGGAAATGATATAAGTACAGTGTATCCATGTAAAACACTGTCAAAATCAGCTGATTTTGACAGAGGCAAATTTGGGAGACAGAGGCAGGCAGATCTCTGTGAGTTCAAGGACAACCTGATCTACAAAGCTTTTATATTAGCCTACATAGTAAAACTCTGTCTCCAAAAAAATGTCAATTTTTATTTTAAAATTATAGTATCACAAACTGGGGAGAAAACACTCAAACTGTAAGCTTCTGAGGGCATGTCACCATAATAGTAAGAATCAAAACTTGCCAGGGAATCTCATCAGCTTGAAGGAAAATCCAAGAAACAAAAGCTGAGCACTGTGTGGTCAATGCTGCATCTCCAGGTTCTTGATGCCCAGAAAAGAATATTGTAAAGAAAACACGGATGGCTAACACTGGTTCTGAAGGTGAACGCAGAAGCGTTTCAGGAAATGCCATAGCTAATTTATTTCACTTGCTTTTCCTGCTTTTGTACATACTTTGAGATCTTTACTGGATTTAAAAATCTTAAAACTCTTAACAATAAGAAGGCATTACATTATAATTTAATTGACAGTATAGTCTTTTTATCAAAATGCCAAATGAAATATATGCTTTAAACATGATGGTATTTTGAAGTGAACGGACTTCAAAGTGAAGTTCATTTTAGTTTCTGATTTTTTTAGTTCAGAGATTAAGGCACAGTAAGGCCTTTAGTGACTTGCCCAAGGCAATATAAATGGTTTACCTAGTAGGACACAATAAAACATTAGTGAATACTTTTCAAAGTGCAACTTCTCGTTTGCCCCAAACGAAGCCTTTGATTTGATAATCACCATTAATTGTATTATTATGATTTTAACTTCTTAAGATATTTATTTTTTACTTGAACAAAAATTTATTGAGTGCTAAGACTTTGCCCTTTTTTCCTTCATAGTTAAGTATTTAGCATTTAGCAAATGATCAATGGATATTCAAGGAGAAATTGGATGGAAAAAATAGATAGGTGGATGGATGGATGGATAGATGGATGGATGGTGGATGGATGGATGGAGGATGGATGGATAGATGGATGGGTGGGTGGGTGAGTGGATGGATGGATGGATGGAGGGTGGGTGGATGGATGGATGGATGGGGGGTGGTGGATAGATGGATGGGAGAGTGGGTGGATGGATGGGTGGGAGAGTGGGTAGCTGGGTGAGTGGATGAATGGGTTAAGATGACTGAAATGTTTCACATTATAGAGTAAAGCAAGAGATCACTTTATTTGGGTGGAGTAATATACACAGTGGTTGAGATAAGAATGACGCCAAAGAGATAGCTGTGTTGATGCGCTTATCTGTGAATTCCTATACTATTTATCCTAATGATGAGAAACATATAGAGTTTGGTTTCGTTTGTTGTGCTTTTTAATATGTAAATCAGAAGAAAAGAGCTGGCCTTGGCTGGATCTCAGGGGAGAGTGATGTTCTCCTTGTTAGTGTAAAAGCCAGAAGTAGGGCATGAGGGTTGTCCTTGCTATGGGCAGCTCAGACTGCTCCTGCCTAGCATCCCAGTGGGCCTTAGGCATGGTTGTAATAAAATGCCGACTGACTGCAGCTGGCCTCCAGGCTTGTCCACTGAGCCCTCGCAGGGCTCCCTTGGTGCCTTGCCTCTTGGGTATCCGCAGTGACCATGCTATTAGTTTCTATCTGCTCCTTTATTTGAAATGGATCAAGTCTCATAAGACAATGAAGAGTCAAGTGCATACCCCTGACATATGACATCTGTGGCAAAATAAGAGTGACTGACTTACTGTCGTCCTGGTAGCTTGAAGTCAGCTCAGACCTTAGCTTTCAGTCCTTTACCAGAGCCGTCTTCGTTTTGTATTCTTGTGCCTGCTTTCTGATGACTCTGAAATGTCTGGCTTTCTTTGTTTTTTTGGTCAAGATTCAACTCTGTGCACGTAAAATGGGTACAAATTCTGCTGAATGAGAGAGCCTGACTATTTTTAAGCTCCCTTAAATGGAACTGTTAATGTTCTTCACGAGGTTGTTTTGAAAACTAAATTATGTAATAAGTGTGGGAACGTCTTGAAAAGCATAAACTGCTTGAAAATACTGGATTAGTCTCTCAAAGTATCAGGGTTATTTTTAAACATATGTTTTCAGTCAGGGGATGTGAAGGTATGAGATCTCAGGTATCTGTGGAAGGAATAAACCAAACCAGTGCATCAGGTTCTTTCACCAGATTGTTGAAGGAATCGCCCAGTTTGATGTCAGAGAGGGCTCAAAGCATTGTCTTTTCTGCTATTCTGGAAGAAGCAATAACCCCAATGTATAGCCAGCTCCCTTTTAGGCAGTAGTTCTGCCTCAGCTGCAGAAGATGGTTTCCAGGTGTGTGCTGCAGATCTGATCGTGTCTGTGTCTTGGGTTCAGCCCTCGTGTGCTCCGTTCTCCCTTACTTATCCTGCTAGATAAGACACCCCTTCCATCTCTTATTGCTCAGCTGGACTTTCAAACCAGAGACTCTGTTCCTTTGATTCAGGGTATTGACAAGTGGCTATCCTAGCTGATGGGTAGCAAGAATTATTTTTTCTAGCCACACTTCAAGAATCAAGTTTTGGTAGCTTCATTTCTCTGTTAGAGGGAAAGGAGAAGAAGAACACAGATAGATTTCCTGTTTCTAGCTAAGGAGACTAAAGGTCGAAGGACACCTCTGGAACTTATAAGGTACTTCCCAGCACCACAGGTTGGATGCTAACTCTCCTTCAGGCTCCCAGACTGTGCTGTGCACTGACCACACATCACTGGGAACCTTAGTACAGGTGTTTGTCTCAGACATTTAGAGTGTGAACCACGGAAAGGTAAAGGTAGGGGCTATTAGTCTTTGCCGCGTTAGCTGCTGCCACAGAGGCTGGCAATTACAGATGGTCAAAGCATGTTTTTTGAGCTGAAACAGTCCACAAGTAGCTATAAGAATGTAGCTATCTTCCTTGGGGGACCATTGAAGAGCAAGAGTCATTTCAAAGCTAGCCTGGTCAATTGCTGGAGTTTAACTCAGAATACCCACTTCTCAATTATGTCAACAGCTTGCACTGAGAGATTTAACCGTGTGGAAGTGAAAGGCCTTTTTTTTTTTTTTTTTTTTCAAAGAGAAACTGTTGAAGCTCTTTCAGGCAGTACAATTACTGGATCTCCTGCTTGATGTGTGTGTGAGGGCGGGGGGCGGGGGGGAGGTTGGTGTTTTGTTTGTTTGTTTGTTTGTTTGTTTTATACATTCCAGTCGTTGCCCCTCTCCCGGTCTTCCCTCCCACAGGTCCTCATCCCATTCCTCCTCCCCTTTGTCTCTGAGAGGGTGCTCTCTCCCACCAGGCCTCCCCCTTCCCTGGGGCCTCAAGTCTCTCAAGAATTAAGCACATCATCTCCCACTGAGGCTAGACCAGGCAGACCTCTGCTATATATGTGCCAGGGGTCTCTGACCAGTCCAAGTAAGCTTCTAGTTGGTGGTTCAGTCACTGCAACCTCTCTGGAGTCTGGATTAGTTGACACTGTTGGTCTTCCTATAGAGTGGCCCTCCCCTTCAGCTTCTTCAATCCTTCTCCTAGATCAACCACAGGGGTTCCTGACTTCAGTCCAATGGTTGGGTGTACGTATCTGTGTCTGCCTCAGTCAGCTGCTGGTAGGGCATCTCAGAGGACAGCCATGTAAGCATATCATACCATCAGTAATAGTGTCAGGCCTTGGTTCCCCCTGCCCCCATGAGATGGATCCCACATGGGGCCAGTCATTAGACTGCCTTTCCCTCAGTCTCTTCTCCATTTTTGTCCCTGCAGTTCTTTTAGAAGGACCAATTCTGGGTCAGAAATTTTGACTGTGGCTTAGTAACCCAGTCTCTCCACTTGAGGTGCTGTCTATCTACTGGAAGTGGGCTCTTCGAGTTCCCTCTCCCAATGTTGGGCATTTTGGCTAAGGTCATCCCCATTGAGTCCTGAGAGTCTCTCACTCCAGGGTCTCTGGTACTTTCTAACCCCCCGCCCCCCACAAAGGCTGCTTATTTCCATTCATTCTCCTGGCCCTCTGGGATTCCCTCCTGTGCCCCTCCATACCTGATCCTGTTCCCCTTTTCCCCTCCCCCTCCCCTCTCCCATCCAGGTCCCTCCCTCCCTCTGCCTCTCGTGATTATTTCCTTCCCCCTTCCAAATGGAATTGAAGCATCCTCACTTGGGCCTTTCTGATTGGCTTGTTACACTTCCTACGATCTGTGGCTTGTATCCTAGGTATTCTGTACTTTTTGTCTAATATCCATTTATTAGTGAGTACATACCATGCAGGTGCTTCTGGATCTGTGTGACCTCACTCAAGAGGATATTTTCTAGTTCCATCCATTTGCCTGTAAAACTCACGATTCCTCGTTCTTAATAGCTGAATAATAGTCTATTGTGTACATGAACCACGTTTTCTGTATCTATTCTTCGGTTGAGGGACATCTGGGTTGTTTCCAGCTTCTCTTATGTCTAAATATCCATCCAGAGGCCATAGAGCTGGAGGAGTTTGAGGTCCATGGGCCTCATCCTGTCTCTGATATCTTCTGACGTATTTTCATTCAGATTATCAGGGAGCTGGGTAGGAATATGGCATTGACAGGCTTGGACACTCCATGCTGGCCTTGAACTTGTAGCTCACATGCATACATGTTATCTAGTGGCTGCTCTTTGATTGACTTTGTTCAAATATGATCCTGTAGAGCAGCAATTCTTACCTTCCCTAACACTGCGACTCTTTGATACAGTTTCTCATGTGTGGTGATCCCCAAACCATAAAATTATTTCATTGCTACTTCATAACTATCATTTTGCTGCTGTTATAAATTATAATCTGCTAGTCAGCCCTCCAAGGGGTCATCACTCACAGGTTGAGAACCACTACTCTGAAGATCTTAATTTCTTAAGTAGATTTTTGTTTGTTTGTTTGATTGTTTGTTTTGGTTTTTCAAGACAGGGTTTCTCTGCATAACCCTGGTTGTCCTAGAACTCACTCTGTAGACCAGGCTGGCCTCAAACTCAGAAATCCACCTGCCTCTGCCTCTCAAGTGTTGAGATTAAAGGCGTGTGCCACCACTGACTGGCACAAGCCTTAAGTAGGTTTTTGATAGGCTATAGAAGACTCCCTACTTAAGAATGAATTCTTCTTAAATTACTTTAAAGATTCTTTGAATTGAAAGTCCACAGTTTTCAATATACACTCCAAGTAGTCTGTGACTCCACACTAGATTAAACATCATGGGTATTATATGTAAAGATTTGGCAATGTACCTTCTTGGAATATTCCAAATAATGATCATTTGAGTAATGCAATGGCTAACATATAGTAAACACTCTAAGACTGGTGCTGTTGTAAATTGTTCATAAGAACTTTATCATTGAACATTCAAAACACCCTGTAGGACACATACTGTTATTATCTCTATTGTAGAAATGAGGAAAGTGTACACACACACACACACACACACACATAGACACACACTCACACATTCACACATGCATACACACTCAAACCATTCTAACACACAACATACATATTCACTCACACACGCATACATTTACAAACACACACACACACAAATTTACACACTCATTCATACATACATTCACACACACAAATTCAAATAGTCACACACTCATTCATATACGTACATGCACACTCATACACACATTCATACATACACATTCACACATGTACACACACACAAACACACACACACAAACATTCTCATACATAATATATATACATTCACTCACACACACATTTACCATACACACACACACACACACACACACAGAGCATCACAATCAGTCTTGCCAAAAAGAAGTTGATCTGAATTCCACCCATGTTAAGGGGCTACAGATTTTATTTTATTTTTGCATTTATTTCCACATATTTGGACCTTCCTTCCATGTCTTTTGAAATCTCTAAGAATAAACATACAGCGATGAATCTGGCTGTCTCCGTCACTGCAGAGATCAATCCTGAGCATAACTGTAGCGCCTATGGAGACTCGAGCTGGCTATTTATATGCTGTACATCCACTAATCTCATTTACACTCTGACTTCCAGAGGATGGGAGAGCTTCTGCTGTAATCCTTCATGTCGCGCCACACACAGCAGAGGATAATGTCGACAGACCTTCTTCTCCTGGTCTGTGGCAAGAACTGAGGCTGAATACGTAGCTGTTCATCATCACAGGAAACCAGCGCTGATGCCTGCGGCTTAGCTGAACGAAACAATGCTAGGGAGAGCTTGACATGAGCATTGGAACGGGCGCCTGTTTATTTCCTGTGAGGGATAAACTTCCTAGTGACTTCGCTAAAAGTAATATACAGAGAGAAACCATAGCATGAGGAATAATCATCTTTCCAAAAGTCATACATATATCCATAGTATTGTGATTTGAACCTAAATTCCCATTACTAAGGCATTCAAATTAATAATAACAACAAACAATAGTAGCCAGCAGCAGCGACAGCAGCAGCTGCCACTGCCACCAAGTAAGCTGAGGAAAATAGCTGTCTGCTCTTCCTCCATCTTGTTGCTACTGTGCCATTGGGCTGTGATTCTGTTAGCCACAAGCCAGGGGGCTGCTACCAATGTGTTCATTCATTCAGCAGATGCCAGGACACATCTGCTAATGTAACAGCCACCATTACCCACAGGAAGGACATAGATGGAACCAAAGACAATCGCTGACCCCAGCATTTCCAAATTTGTGACTTAGTCTTGGGAGACCTCATCAGTACTGTTTTTCATTCTCTGTTCAAGGTTTCGTTTTTGGTTTTTTGGTTTGTTTCTCTCTTTTTTTTTTCTTTCTTTTAATGTATGCAATTGATTAAACCTGTAGAAGCAAAGCACTTCACCACCCTCTGTTTGTTGAACAGGCTTTGTGCTGCTTTTATTACTATGCTTTCTCTGTTAATGCTATACCATAGAATGAGGGTCTTCTAGACCACGTTGGAATGTACAAAGCATCCCAAGTCAAGGTGAGAGATGGCGAGATGGCTCAGTGGTTAAGAACACTGACTGGTCTTCCAGGTTTAATACCCAGAACCCACATGACAATTCACACTAATGTGAAACTCCTGTCCCAGGGGAATGGATGCTGTCTCCAAACTTTCTCCTCAGGCACTGGGCATGCATGTAGTTCACAGACATACATGCAGACAAATTATCCATACATATCAAATAAAACTTAAAATATTAAAACTACCTAAGAAAAAGCGTTTTTCATAATTTTAATCTCATGATTTCCCTTGTGTGTGTTTCCATAGTCTTGTGATGACTTTAGTCACTCACCACCATAAACTTCCCACTGTTTTCCCGAGCCCCTTTCTTAGGTACAGACACCGATATCCAGCAGGTAAACAAATTGAAGTCGCTGATTGTACACAAATTGTAGTCCTCTTCCTCATATTTCTGAATCCATCTCTAACGCAGGAATTCTTCTTCATCAGTGTTATCTGGAGTCTATGCCCTCTTCGTAAACAATGGAATGCCTCAGTTTCTCACTTTGCCTGTGTGGGGCATAATCAGTCACCTGGAACCAGATTCATCTGACTGTGTTGTCTGGGCATTTGTCTAGACTCTAGTCCTCAGCCTCCTTTGAAGTTAGGTATGATTGGAAAATGAGCTGCTGTCCTTGAAATATGGTGGCTTTCAGGAAATCTCTTCTTACTGCCTCTGCCGGATGCAGTCATGCTGGAATAAATCATTTTATGGCAGAAGTTTCCAAACCTTCTCTGTTTATGAAATCCTTGGAGTCTTGGTAATTTCAGATAATTCAAATGAAGTTCCGAAAGTTAGTCTGTGGTTAGGGCCAAATAATACAGTGCACATTTTCTCCCAATGACTTAATTATCTGAAAAACAAAACAAAGGTTACTTCACATTCAGGTAACCCAAGTATTTTGTAAAGGTTTGCGTAGCTGTTAAACATTCTATATCTTCCCAGACCCTCAAACCAAATTAACATCTGCAAACTCAGTTCCTCTTCCAGACCAGTTATCATGTAGTCTTGCGTTGGTCATAGCATCTACAAGAAAAATCTCTGCTTCAGAACAATAAGCTATGAGCAAAAGCGATGTGCTATGATTACTTGCTTAAATAGTAGGTGCCATTGCTTCCAGCAGACAGTTAATATGGCTGTGTTTCCCTCAAAGAAGGAAAATCTCTTGTAATAGTGCTCTGACTATGATATCTGCAACGTCTCCTTACAGTTTGTCAACAAGAGCCTTAGTGGCAAAACGGAGGGAAGAAAGAGCAGAGACCCATGATTCTTAGGGGAACCTCCCAATGCTGATAGGGAACACCGGCCTTCCAATGGATATAAGCAGAATTAACCCATTGTATTTTAGCTACTATTCTTTGTAATTGTTATTGTTGCTACAACAGAGGCCAGCACAGTTAATATGTTACATCACTATACCAACTTTCTAAGAGCTGAATTTGACCCAGGGGTAAAATGTATGTCATTCAGGCGAAACTATTGTTTCATGCTAATATTAGAAGAGCCTTTTCTAAAATTCAGGTCTGGGAAATTTCCTTTGCTTTCCAGTCTCTTCTCCTCACCCACTAACTTCTATATTAGTACATTGCAGGTTTGACCAGGTGTTTGAATAACCCGGAGCTTTCAAAAAATGCCAGTTCTCATGTGAATTGACATGGACCAATTCTTGAAAAACACAAACTATATACTACCCACTATGAAACAGATAATTTGAGTAGTCTTAACACTATTAAGGAAATTGAATTTGTGGGTTTTAAAATTTCTGAAATCTGACAGTCTAAATGGCTTCAATGGAAAAATTTTACCAAATATTAAAAAATAATTAACAAGTCTATACAACACCTTCTAGATAATACAAGAAATGTATCTCCTGATTCATTTTGGATAGCTAATATCATCCTGATGTCAAAATGGAAGACAACAAAAAGATAAAATATGCATGTCATAGCAGTCCTGTGTGTGAATAGAGAAATTATTAATACAAGGATTATTAGCAGTAGAATTCAACAACTTGTTTTTAAAATTATATCATGTGATCAAGTGGAATTGATTTAGAAGTGTAAGTTTTACTCAATACTAGAAAAATCTCTCGCTGTAGTTCAATACGTTATCAAGTCAAAAAATAAAGATCATATTGATCAGTGCAAAACAATTGAAAAATATAACCTACTTATGGCTTTAAAAATCTTTTGAAAGTTAAGTGTAATGATTAACTTCAGTTTAATAGAGTTTCTATAGGAAAGGCCTATAACTTTCATAATGATGAAACCCCAAATGCTTTTCCCCAAGACTGATAAAAGGTAAGGCTGTCCATTTCACCACTTTAATTCAAAATTGATGTGAAAACCCACACAATACTTAAGAAAGGGAAAAAAAATACATGTATGTAGAAAAGAAAAATCATAGCCCCTATTTACACATCAACTATCTTTATAAAGCAGACATTATAATGCCCTATAAGGAGAGATTTTGTGTGTGTGTCTGTGTGTGTGTATGTGTGTATGTGTGTGTGTGAATTGTATGTGTAGAGCCTAGCAAGGAACAATGTATACCGAATTCAGTAATGGAATATTATTTGTGATAACTGAGAAAAGTGTTTAGATGTAAAACTAGCAAACCACAGCATGGAACTTGTGTGCTCAAAACTGGGAAAATATTTATGAATAAAAACAATAAAACAAGTCTAAGGAAAAGCTGGACAGATTTGCTACCTTTTTACCAAATGGAAAATTCTGGGCAACAAAAAATTGAATTCTAACAAATCTCAGAAACATTTTAGAGCTATACACAAGATTACTTTTAAATTTATGTAAAAAAGCAAAACAGCAATTTTTAAACCTATAAACAAAGTGGGGGGGAATCAGTCCACCTACCCAGTTTCCATAGAGTATAAATTTGCAATAATTAAGACCAGGGGACACTAATGGGGAAATATATACATACGGCAACAGGATCAAGCAAAAGACCAAGAAATACACTGTTACCATGCCTGACTTGTTTTTGACAAGAGGCAAAGGTAGCTTGATAAATATGCCTGTTTAGAAAATGTCATTGGAGTAATTGGACCTCTTCAGAAAAAGAAAAAAAAAAAAGATGAAAATTCTATATGCAAATTAACTCAAGTTAGGCCAATGACTTAAATGTAAATCATACTATAAACAGTGTAGCAAACGATTAAAAACTGCGGGTTAAACAGTAGCAAAACTGTTGACAAAGGCAGACGCCATGAAAGTGGACCAGTCAGACTCTATCCGCACTAAAAATGATTAGCTCTACAGAAACCATATTCAGAAGCTGAAAAAAAAAAAAAAAAAAAGATCTAAGTCCTGTGAGAAGGCATCTGCAAGCTTCTGTTCTGCAGAGGACTCCTACCTATGACACATAAGCAGTTCTCAGAACTCAACAGTGAGAATAGTCTAATTTCTAAGTATAGTTAAGTAAGCACACACACTTATCCAAGGGCCAAAATAAGTATTAGTGACAATATCACTTATGCAGTGGGACACAGAAATGGAATGATTTGTATATTACAAGAAGAGACATAAAGTAGAGTAAATACCCTGGAAAGCAGTTAAGCAGTTTATTGGAGAACTAAATATCACCTACCATGTGACACACAGATTCTACTCCTGGGCATTTATTCCAAAAGAATGAATATTTAGCTTCACGTAAAACCTGCACATGAATATTTAGAGTGACCTCATTAGTAATAGTTGGAACCTGAAACATCCAAGACATCTTCCGACAGTAACAGTCACACAAACTGTAGTATAGCTTGCTGTACTGTAGATGGTTCTCACGGGCCACCGATGCAGAAAATCAGCTTGGATGAAACAGCAGAGAATGATGCTGTGTCAAAGAGGAGGAGGGGGAGGAAGAGGAGGAGGAGGAGAAGGAGGAGGGGGAGGAGAGGGAGGAGGGGGAGGAGGGGGAGGGGGAGGAGGGGGAGAAGGGGGAGGAGGGGGAGAAGAAGGGGGAGGAGGGGGAGAAGAAGGGGGAGGAGGAGGGGGAGAAGGAGGGGGAGGAGGAGGGAGAGAAGGAGGGGGAGGAGGAGGTCTTGGTCGACACTGAAGGGTTTATTTTCATTCATAGTGCAAGATTCCATTTATTGAACATTCTTGAAACACCAGAGATACAAAAAAAAAAACAGAGATTACAGGTGGCCAGAGGTTAAGGAAATGATGGGTGTAGGAGGAGAAATGGGTGTGTGTCTATAGAAGAGCAATGTACTTATTCCTTATGCTAACAGAATTTTCATGTGCCTTGATTTCATTGATGCTACTGTCTGGGAAATGCTGTCTTACAGCTTGCTGAGATGCTAGCAGTAGATAAAGGCTCCATTGCCCTCCTTGTTCTGTTTTGCACATGTGAATCTACAATGATCTCCAAATGTGATTAAAAGCTTGATAGAGATAGCCCTGAGTAACTGTCAAGTCATGATGTGAACTTGAGGTTGTTCTACATAAAATGTTCTAAATTAATGTTTTGATTAACTGGAAAAACAAGTATAATACAAAGCAATCCCATCAGCAGGAGCTCTGGCTCAGTTGTTCTTGGCAGAGCCCAGGAATTAGTACCTCTAAAGTTCCCCAGATACTCCAGCACATAGCTGGACTGAGAACCTGCAAGGACCAACATATTCCAGCAGCCTCGGGATGTAACACCTCCCCTGCTCCAGCCACTACTGGGCTGCTTTCAAGACTTGGTTCTCAGGAGCCATTCAGAACACTGCTTTCCCACACTGAGAGGACCCTTGCAGGCTTCACCTACAGTCTCTGTTTACTAGCCATAGCAGTTGCCATCCGAGAACAATCACCACGTGCACCCTAGGGTCAGTGATGTTCATAACATTGATTACTCCCTCTTTATCCACCTCCTAAACTTCAGTAACCTTCCAGAAAAGCAAGACTAGCTCCTTCCACTAGACCTAATAATTATTTTTTAACAATGAGGGAACAGGGTCCAGACACCAAGGCTTTCACATAACCCAACATTGTCATGGTGACCCTTTATGCAAAGCAGTACAAAAACACACTAAGGTGGTAGAAGGATTGGTACGGGTTCAGAGTGCACAGTGTCCATTCTGTTATTGTCAATTTTGTGTTGTTTGTTCTATGTGTCCAAGCACATCTAGAGGCTGGGCAATTTGGGGAATCGGGCACTGAGAACTTTGCTAGCCTCTCTGCTCCACGCCCCTCTTTCTGAGAGCTGTCTTTGGTCAGGTGGCATCCGGTCACAGTTCCATGATGCATGCCAGGGAGGAATCATGAGCAAGATTCTCCTACTCTACCCAGAAAAACTAACAAACAAGCTAAATACCTCTGGAAGTTCCCACGGAACCTCCCCAAGGACACATGATCTGCTTTTCAGTTATGCCAACTCTGCTCTGTACCCCAAACATCACGTTGAAGCTTTTATCGATAGTGTCAACTTTAGACGTTAATTTAGGGAAAAATGAACACCTGTTTATGGTAGGACTTTTACCTGGTTTTTGCTTTGTTTTGGTTTTTTTTGTTTCCTAAATAAAACATGAGGTAGAGAGTAATTAAAGAAAACACACACTGATGGTAACCTCCGTCTATTACATGCATACATTCTCTCTCTCTCTCTCTCTCTCTCTCTCTCTCTCTCTCTCTCTCTCACACACACACACACACACATAAGGCTATCCATACATTGTCATTCATTTTGTAAAAGTTTATATTGCCAGATTTTCATATTGTTCGTAAGATTTTTTTTTTCATGGTTATTTTTGTGTTCATGCATCATGGCTGTCGCTTTTCTTAAAACTTTCAGGACTTTCGTATCTTAAGAAATTGAATTTACAGACCCAAAGAGAATGAGCTAAATCCCATGCTACCGGTGAGATGCGTGTGGGTCTGTTGAGTAAACAGATGTGAACTTGCCTTTTCTTCTTTTCTTTTTTTTGAATGATAATTAAATAGAGAAACGAGGAGCATCTCAACTCTGGAACCTTCCCTTCCTTGCCAGCTAGGCATCATCTGTTTCCTGGGCTGCTGATAATGTGAATGTGCTATATTTGCTGTGCATCGTCTTCTTCTTCGCGGAATGATTTTTTTCTATTTAAATCACAAAGGAAAGAAATGTCTGGTACATCTCAACTTGCCCAAGTCCCAGTTTTACTGCAGTGTTTGTTTAGTAAGCCTCGACACACAAGGGAACTTATGCAAACGAAAGCATCTGTCTCGGTAGACTTCCGCTTCCGGTCTGGGCCCAGGCAGCAGATCCCTGGAGGCAGCTCTGCACAGAACCTCACAAAACCCGGCAGAAGTGGGGCACCCAGCAGCTCTGACCCAGGCAGTATCTCTGGTAAGGAGACAGCAACACCCACCCCAAACAGGGAGTAACTGGGACCCACCGGGACCCACTGAGACCCAGGGATTTACTCCCGGCCCGGAGCTCCTGCTCCTTCCGGTCTGGGTCGGAGCTCCCAGCAGATCCCAGGCGGGAGCTCTACACCAAATCCCCGGAACCCAGGGGAAGCAGGGCTCCTAGGAGCTCTAACCCAAGCAGCTTGCTACGCAAGGAGGCAGCAACACTTGCCCCAAACGGGAGTAACTGGGACCCACCGGGACCCAGGTACTCACTCCTGGCCCCAGCACTGGTTCCTTCCGGTTTGGACCTGAGCGCGCAGCAGATCTCGGGCAGCAATATTGCAAACAATCTCACAGAACCCAGAGGAAGCGTAGCTCCAAGGAACTCCAACTCAAGCAGCTCCTTAAGCAAGGAGGCAGCAACACTTGCCCCAAATAGGGAGTAACCGGGACCCACTGGGACCCAAGTACAAACTCCGGGCCCCAGCACTGGTTCCTTCCGGTTTGGGCCTGGGCGCTCAGCAGATCGGGCGGCAACTCTGCGCCCAATCTCACAGAACCCAGAGGAAGCGTGGCTCCCAGGAGCTCTAACTCGAGCAGCTTCTTAAGCAAGGAGGCAGCAACACCTGCCCCAAACAGGGAGTAACCAGGGCCCACAGGGATCCAGGAACTCACTCCTGGCCCAGAGCACTGATTCCTTCCGGTCCGGACCAAAGCACTGAGCAGATCCTGGGCCCTAGCTCGAACCTCAGCAGCGACACCCAACTTAAACAGTTCTGACACAACCAAGAGAACAGGAAAGACAGGTTCCAGCCAGAGACAGCACAGATAGCACCAAGGAGTTCCAGATGGCAAAAGGCAAGAGCAAGAATACAAGGGCCAGCAACCCAGAACACATGTCATCATCAGAACCTAGTTCTCCCACATTAAGTCCTGAACTCCCCATATCACCAGGAAAGCAAGAGTCAGACCTAAAATCACTTTTAATGATGATGATGGAGGACTTTAAGAAGGACATAAATAACATTCTCAAAGAATCCGAGGAGAACACAGGTAAACAGGTAAAAGCCCTTAAAGAATCACAAGAGAACACAACCAAACAGGTGAAGGATTTATACAAAACCATCCAGGACATAAAAACGGAAATAGAAACAATAAAGAAATCACAAAGGGAGACTACTCTGGAGATAGAAAACCTAAGAAAGAAATCAGGAGTCACAGACGCAAGCATTACCAACAGAATACAAGAGATAGAAGAGAGAATCTCAGGTGCAGAAGATACCATAGAAAATATTGACACAACTGTCAAGGAAAACGAAAAATGCAAAAAACTCTTAACACAAAACATCCAGGAAATCCAGGACAAAATGAGAAGACCAAACCTAAGGATAATAGGTATAGAAGAGAGTGAAGACTCACAACTTAAAGGGCCAGTAAATATCTTCAACAAAATCATAGAAGAAAACTTCCCTAACCTAAGGAACGAGATGCCCATAATCATTCAAGAAGCCTACAGAACACCAAATAGACTAGACCAGAAAAGAAATACTCGCGTCACATAATAATCAAAACACAAAATGCACAAAACAAAGAAAGAATTTTAAAAGCAGTAAGAGAAAAAGGCCAAGTAACATATAAAGGCAGACCTATCAGAATTACACCAGACTTCTCACCAGAGACTATGAAAGCCAGAAGATCCTGGTCAGATGTCATGCAGACCCTAAGAGAACACAAATGCCAGCCCAGGCTACTATACCCAGCAAAACTCTCTATTACCATAGATGGAGAAACCAAGATATTCCATGACAAAGCCAAATTTACACAATATCTTTCCACAAACCCAGCACTACAAAGAATAATAGCAGGAAAGACCCATTACAAGGAGAGCAATCATACCTAGAAAGAGCAAGAAAGTAATCCACCTCCAACAAACCCAAAAGAAGATAGCCACACAAACAATGCCTCCCCTTTTAGCAAAAATAACAGGAAGCAACAGTCTCCTCTCCTTAATATCTCTTAATGTCAATGGACTCAATTCCCCAATAAAAAGACATAGACTAACAGACTGGATACGCAAACAGGATCCGACTTTTTGCTGCATACAGGAAACCCACCTCAGTGACAAGGACAGACACTACCTTAGAGTAAAAGGCTGGAAAAACAATTTTTCAAGCAAATGGTCCTAGGAAACAAGCTGGAGTAGCCATACTAATATCGAATAAAATTGACTTTCAACTTAAAGATATAAAAAAGGATAAGGAAGGTCATTTCATATTTGTCAAAGGAAAAGTCAACCACATGAACTCTCAATTCTGAACATCTATGCACCAAATGCAAGAGCACCCACTTTCATAAAAGAAGCCTTACTAAAGCTCAAAGCACATATTGCACCTCACACAATAATTGTGGGAGACTTCAATACCCCACTCTCAGCACTGGACAGATCAGGGAAACGGAAACTAGACAGAAGTACAGTGAAACTAACAGAAGTTTTAAACCAAATGGACTTAACAGATATCTATAGAACATTTCACCCAAAAACAAAAGAATATACCTTTTTCTCTGCACCACATGGTACCTTCTCCAAAATAGACCATATTATTGGTCACAAGACAGGCCTCAACAGATATAAAAAAAATCGAAATAATCCCATGCATCCTATCAGATCACCATGGTCTAAAGCTGGTCTTCAATAACAACAAAGACAATGGAAAGCCCACACTCACATGGAAACTGAACAATACTCTACTCGTTGATAATGGGGTCAGGGAAGAAATAAAGAAAGAAATTAAAGACTTTTTAGAATTTAATGAAAATGAAGACACATCATACCAAAACCTATGGGACACACTGAAGGCAGTGCTAAGAGGAAAGCTTATAGCTCTAAGTGCATACAAAAAGAAACTGGAGAGAGAACACACTAGCAGCTTGACAACACACCTGAAAGCTCTAGAACAAAAAGAAGCAAAAACACCCAAGAGGAGTAGACGGCAGGAAATAATTAAACTCAGGGCTGAAATCAACCAAATAGAAACAAAGAGAACTATACAAAGAATCAATAAAACCAGGAGCTGGTTCTTTGAGAAAATCAACAAAATAGATAAACCCTTGGCCAGACTAATCAGAGGGCAGAGAGACAGTATCCAAATCAATAAAATCCAAACTGAAAAGGGTGACATAACAACAGAAACCGAGGAAATTCAACAAATCATCAGATCCTACTACAAAAGCCTATACTCAACAAAATTGGAAAATCTGGATGAAATGGACAATTTCCTAGACAAGTATCAGTTACCAATGTTAAATCAGGATCAGATAAACCATCTTAACAGTCCCATAACTGCGAAAGAAATAGAAGCAGTCATTAAAGGTCTCCCCACCAAAAAAAGTCCAGGTCCAGATGGTTTTAGTGCAGAATTCTATCAAACCTTCAAGGAAGATCTAATACCAATTCTCTTCAAACTATTCCACAAAATAGAAACGGAAGGAACACTACCCAATTCATTCTATGAAGCCACAATTACGCTTATACCTAAACCACACAAAGACCCAACAAGAAAAGAGAACTTCAGACCAATCTCCCTTATGAATATCGATGCAAAAATACTGAATAAAATTCTCTCGAACCGAATCCAAGAACACATCAAAACACTTATCCACCATGATCAAGTAGGTTTTATCCCAGGAATGCAGGGTTGGTTCAATATACGGAAATCCATCAACGTAATCCACTACATAAATAAACTCAAAGAAAAAAACCACATGATCATATCTCTTGACGCTGAGAAAGCATTTGACAAAATTCAACACCCCTTCATGATAAAAGTCTTGGAAAGATCAGGAATTCAAGGCCCATACCTAAACATAGTAAAAGCAATATACAGCAAGCCAGTAGCTAACATCAAACTAAATGGAGAGAACTTGAAGCAATCCCATTGAAATCAGGGACTAGACAAGGCTGCCCACTCTCCCCTACCTGTTCAATATAGTTCTGGAAGTCCTAGCCAGAGCAATTAGGCAACAGAAGGAGATCAAAGGGATACAAATTGGAAAGGAAGAAGTCAAAGTTTCACTATTTGCAGTGACATGTTAGTTAGTGATACTTAAGTGACCCAAAACTTCAACAAGAGATCCTAAACCTGTAACAACTTTAGCAAAATGGCTGGGTAAAAATTACATCAAAGAAAATCAGTGCATTCCTCTAACACAAATGGATAAACTGCGAACTAGAAATTATGGAAACGATACAACTTCACAATTAGTACAATATTAACATATCTGGGGTGATATCAAGCAACTAAGTATAAGACCTGTATGACAAGAACTTCAACACCTAGAAGAAAGAAATCGAAGGAGTCTCAGAGATGGAAAGATCTCCATAGCTCATGGTTACGGAAGGATTATACAGTAATAAATGGCTATCCTTGACAAAAGCATCTACAGATTTTACAATCTATCAAAAATTTCAAATTCATTTTTACAGAGATAGAAAGAGGACAATCTTAAAATTCATTTGGAATAACAAAAAACCGGGATAGCGAAAACCACTTCAACTAACTAAAGAACTTATGGGGATCTCCAATACCGGATTTCAAGCTGTACTACAAAGCATAGTGATAAAAACGGCAGGTATTGGAACAGAGACAGTCAGGAGGATCAATGGAATAGAATAGAAGACCCTGAAATGAACCCCCATACCTATGGTCACTTGATCTTCGACAAAGGAGCTCAAACTATCCAGTGGAAAAAAGACAGCTTTTCAACAAATGGTGCTGGTCCAACTGGAGTGTCAATTGTAGAAGAATGCAAATTGTCCATACTATCTCCTTGTACAAAGCTCAATTCCAAGTGGATCAGACCTCCACATAAAACAGCTACTGAAACTAATAGAAGAGAAAATAGGGAAAAGCCTTGATCATATGGGCACAGGGGAAAAGTCTGAACAGAACACAATGGCGTATGCTCTAAGATCAAGAATTGACAAATGGGAATCTCATAAAACTGCAAAGCTTCTGTAAAGCAAAGGATACGGTCAACAGGACAAGCGGAACCCAAGACTGGAAAAGATCTTCACCAACCTTACATCTGATAGAGGGCTAATATCCAAGGTATACAAAGAACTGAAAGAAACTAGATTCCAGACCATCAAATAACCCTATTAAAAATGGGGTAGAGAGTTGAACAAAGAACTCTCAACTGAGGAAACTCGAATGATTGAGAGAACATCTAAGAAGTGCTCAGCATCCTAGTCATCAGGAAATGCAAATGAAAACAACACTGAGATTCCACCTCACACCAGTCAGATTGGCTAAAATCCAAAACACAGGTGACAGCAGATGTTGGCGAGGATGTGGAGAAAAGAGGAACATCTCCATTGTTGGTGGATTGCAAAGCTGGTACAACCACTATGGAAAGCAGTTGGCGATTACCTCAGAAAATTGAACATGGTGTTACCTGAGGACCCAGCATACCCTCCTGGGTATATACCCAGAAGTATTTCTACTGCAACAGGGCCACATGCTCACTATGTTTATAGCGGCCTTATTTATAATAGCAGAAGCTGGAAAGAACCCAGATGTCCTTCAACAGAGAATGGATACAGAAAATGATGGTACATTTACACAATGGAGTACTACTCAGCATTAAAAATAATGAGCTCATGAAATTCTTAGACAAATGGATGGGCTAGAAAATATCATCCTGAGTGAGATGACCCAATCACAAAGAACACACATGGTATGCACTCACTGATAAGCGGATATTAGCCCAAAAAAACCACTAATACCTAAGATGCAACGCATAAACCTCATGAAACTCAAGAAGAAGGAGGAAGACCAAAGTGAGGGTGTTTTTGTCCTTTTTAGAAGAGTATCAAAAGATTCAACCAGAGCTCCAGGAGCTAAACTCCAGCCTGAGAACTAGACGGCAAGCTGTCCTCTGGAGAGGCTCTAACCGAGCAAGCTGACTCAGACAGATACAGATATCCAGAGCCAAACAGTGGATGGAGCTTGAGACTCTTAAAGAAGAATAGGTGGAAGGATTGAGGGCCCTAAGGAGATAGGAACTGCACAGGAAGATCAACAGAGTAAACCAACCTGAACCCTTGGAGCTCTCAGAGACTGAATCACCAACCGTGGAGCATACTAGTCTACACAGATCTACCTCCATGGGCTGAACTAGGCCTCCTGCACATATTTGTAAATGTGCAGCTTGGTTTTCATGTAGTTCAATCATCTGGAGTGGGGGCTATCCCAAACATGCAGCCTGTATATGGAGACGGTCTTCAAAAAAAAAAAAAAAAAACAGTTGTTCAGTTATTCATGGAATATTATTTTTTTTTATATTCTTGTATTCAGTTTGCAACTACTTCAATGAGAATTTTTGTATGTATATTCATGAGGGATATTGGACTATAATTTATATATTTGTGTTGGGTCTACACTTGATTTCACTATTTCAATATTATTTGCTTTTGTGAAGGAGCTTATTGTGGTTCTGAATTTTTTTTTAAACATAACTCAAAAAGTGTTGCTTGTTTGAAGGCCCTATAGAATTCTTGTATAAGTATATCTGACCCTTGGTATTTTGCTTGTTTGTTTATTTTCATTTTATTCTGTTTGAATGCTTTTTAATTTTTTTTGATTTGCTGAAAATAAAAATTAAAAAAAAAAATACAAGTGGTAAATGAAAAAAAAAAAAAAAAAAAAAAAAAAGAAAGCATCTGTCTCCATCCCTCCTCACCATTGCACCGCTATGCAAACTTAAATGCCAAAAAAGACGTACAATGATTGATGAATTGAGTAGAGCCTCTAGGTTAGCAGGAAACAAATTCCAGAAGTAGGTTCCTCCTCTCCCAGTCTTCCCCTTCTCTCCCACTCCTTTTGGAAACACCCATACCAGACTGAATCAGCTCCTTTGAGACTAAAGAGACTTATTGCAGTTAACCTCCATGTGATTCAGCAGGATTCCTTGCAAGAATATTCTACCTTAGCTTCTAGGTTTTGCTTGATTTATATTACTGCTTTGGTTGGTTGCTACTCAGCTAATCCTAATCATTGAAACAAGCAGCTTGGTCAGTAGTTCTTGCGTTTGGAAACATACACCTTTTGTTTACCTTGTTTCCGGAATGATTTCCTCTGTGTGCCTTCCCACAAGCCACACTGCGGCTTGGCCTCTGTAACCAGTCTGATCATCCTGAGGACACTGGACTTGACAGTCTCCATCTTTTGAGTTTTGTTGTTGGGCTCATCGTAAGTGTTCGTCGACTCACTGAATTAATGACTGCACAAATTACTTAATTAACTGGGACACAAATGTTTTCTTTCTTGGTTTAAAACTAGCGCTTAGGAAAAGACTTAAAATATTTTTAAATGAGAGGGTAATTGACTATTACCGGCTCTTAAAGTACCCAGATAAATGGATTTATATTCTAAAGAAAGAGTTAAATTGAAAGAATTGAAGTTTTTATGTTTTTGAGATTCAGCCAGAAACTTCGGCTGTACTTTTCCTGTAGAGACAAACTTACATGTCTTTGTCACATAGGGCGGACACCATGTAACAAAGATTCCTTTCATAGAGTACTCGAAACTTTGGAGACCCAAGTAGGAATGAATTGAAACTTCTTAGACGGCAGGCACGACACGACCATTTAAAATGTTTCATGTGTCCTTTTGTCACGGGACATGTAGAAATCCAGTTTGGTATTGACCAGGAAGCTTCATTTCTCTGACTACCTCATAGTCCTGGTAGGCGTTATGCAGGCTGCTAGGAGAAAAGAAATTGCCAATCATTTTACTCATTTGTGAACTCTGCGAACTACTATAATGACCAGCAAGGCAACAGACCCTGGGTGTAGTGGTGGCAGAAATTTGATGGGGATAACCAACCACTTCTGATTGGCGTTAAGCCTGCTCCACAAGAAGAAATGCATACTTAGTACTGGAAATCTGGCCCAGAACCCAGAGCTCACCAGCCGCAGGGATAAACTTACTACTATTATTCTGTCAAGTGGACATATTATCCAACTGCTCTTGAAATTCGTACCTCTAAACCCACAGATTAGTGCAACTCCCAGACATCAGAGAGTTTCTTTGTGTAGTGGTCAGTGGTCAGCAGAAGACAGCAGAGACTGATAAGAAGTCAACGTGACTGTGAAGTAATTAGCCAGAAATTGAAACAAATTGAACATCTACATTATGCTCTCTGTCTCTGTCTCTCTCTCTCTCACATACACACACAGAGAAAGAGAATGAGATGTGAGAGAGAGAGAGAGAAGAGAGAGAGAGAGAGAGAGAGAGAGAGAGCTCAGAGACAATTGCAACAGAAAAGGCAGAAAGATTAAAAGGGCTGTAAATTGTGGAAGATAGAGCCATGGCTTCTGGACACGAAAAGACTGTAATTGTGAATTCCCAACAGCTTCAGGTACCCATGCAAGACCTGCTCAGAGTTAAGCCAGTCAACATTTCAGCATGAGGAAGGGAAGCACAGGATCTTCCTACCCGAACGGAGGAGCCATTGACAGTTTCTGCTCAGAAGGTTGAGCCAGTGTTCTTTAAGGGTGTGCCCCAGGGCAGCCTGACCACGCTTAGCGGATGACACCACACCTTGAGTATTTGCACAAAACAAAGTGAATTTGGTGGTTAGTTAAAAAGGAAAAAAAAAAAATACGAAATAAAGTTATTGGGAAGGAGGCGCTGATCTGGGGAATGGTTAAGAGAAAGATCAGGGAACGATCAATAAGATCAAAGTACATGGTATGAAATTCCCAAAGAATTAATATGTCTTCAATGTATGTCTAATCTTAGAGGTCTGAATGGACATTAACGTATCTAGGACCACTATGCATCTTTTAAAAACATTCAATGAGCTTCTTGTCAGCCAGACCTGCTAGGCACCTTACATGTCTGTACTGCAGATAGACCCCAACTAAGGCATCATCGTGGTCAATATTAACTTTTAAACACCGAAACCCAGCTTTCTACCCACAAGACTTGGGTTATCTCTTAAGTTGACGTCTCCATTCTTGGGCCCACATCAGCGTTTAATGGCTTGTCTAAGTGGGTTTTTTTTTTTTTTTAAAGGGGGCACAAATGACGAGCAAGTACTAATGGGCTTAGGTACAGGCATTTCTGAAAAATAACATAAAAGGCAGGGACTTTCATGCAGTTGGCCAGACCTTTGATTTTTGAGTCTCAGTCCTTACCTGAACCTTCAGATGACATGTTATGGGTGAAGCCTGAAATCAGTATAAACTCATTTGCTTCTTCTTTGGACTCTGCTTTAATTTAAGAATAATATACAACTCAGCCACTTGGAAATGCTGGGTTCTTGATTGACATGCTGGGGCATGACGTCATCAGCCCAGGCAATCCTGACACCACTGACTGGGATAACATCTATGTCCCTGAAGAAATTAGCACGCTTGTGCCTTTTGACTTTTTTCACCAGGTAGTCAGTTCTGCACACGACCACATGAGATACTATTTCTTCCCTTAACACGATTTGTTTTACTATATTGGTGGAATAATCTGTCATCGACGATTTAAATATCTGTATCATAAACATTCATAGTGATTTTTGAAAAAATAATTAACTATTATGCATTTAATTAAGATAAATGGAAAAAGGGATATATAATAAATCTCTTTAAAAAAAAAAAAAAAAACCAACTGTGGCTTAATAAAAACGAGACTATTCTTGTTATTTTAAGATATGCTTGGCATTCCAGAAGTTTATAACTACTAAAACTGATAACTGACCAGTACAAATTGGAAAGGCATATGGTTCCCCATCCCTATCCAGAAAGTATTTGTGTAACAGGAGAAGCTAACATGGCAGGAACCACTAATACAGAGATTTATCACTGTTAAGCCTCGCACAGTAAATATTGACCCTCTCGTTTTTATTCCCTAAAAGAGATGTATTCTTAAAGTCATCTTACCTTCTACCCTGGCTAAAACCCAACGTTTACGAGTTCCTGGTTGGTATGTAGATACTATTTCCACAAAATTGATGAGATTTAATAATCGTGTAACCTTCTAGTCAGTTTTATGGCAGTTACCCCAAATCCTGACGTCCGATGCTGTTTTGCTGTGCTATGACATATTGTCCAGGAAACGATAGGACCTATCACCTGAGCAGCGGTACTTTGATTTTTAAGAATGAACTAGGTTGATAGTAGCTGTGAAGAACACTCTTCTGACAGCTTCCTAAGCTGGGATGCCCAGTGGACAGTGAGTTGGCTGCCACGTTTTTATATTTTTGCAGGATTGTTTTAAAATTCCGCTCTTCTTGCCTGGTAAAGTCCTGTTGTATTTTGAGTTACAAGACTAGAAAACAAAGTCTCTAGAGAATGGCAGAAACCCCAGGGAGAACACTGTCATCGATATCTAAGAGGATTGAAATATTTATTGTGATGGCAGAGTGGACCAGTCACTGGCGTCGGTTTAATCACTCTCCTACCTAGACCGCCTTTCTCAGCACCGTCTGCACTCAGCACCGATCTGCACTCAGCACGTCTGCCCTCCCAACACCACGAGATGCAATTGCAATGCAAGCTGAGATCTTTTCTCATCAATGAAAATGTGGGGGAAACTCGGGCAGTAGAGTCACTTCGCCACATAGCTAGCAGCTCTGGACCATCTCTCATTTAATGGGCTGAATGCTTCTCTTTTACAGAGGATTCAAGGGCTCCACCGTGGTGGAGCTGATGAAGAAGGAAGGAACCACTCTTGGCCTGACGGTATCGGGAGGAATTGATAAAGATGGAAAGCCAAGAGTGTCCAACCTGCGGCAGGGTGGAATTGCTGCCAGGTAACTGTCTCGTGGGGAAACATGGGGGAAAAGAAGGAACAAGGGTATAATTAATTCAGAAAATTAGAGCTTATTTTAAAAAGGCCACTGATAAATAAATGACAGCTGTCCTGTGCCAGGCAGCATCTCCCCTGCAGAAGCACAGCAGGTGTGCTTCAGAAACCGTTCCCCCATTGTGCCAGTGGCTTGGCTGCACTGCGCTGAAGCGCTGAGGAGTTTTGTGTCACTGCGGGAGTAGCTCGGCTCTCAGAGATTCCTACAGGATCACTTAAGGTCTGGCCCGAGCTGTTGGAAGGTGCCATTCTGATCTACTAAATGTGGAGCAAATGATACCTAAGATGTGAACTGTCAAATGAAGAAGAGCAGGAGGCTCAACTCCAGGTGTCCAGGGAAAATGTTTCCTTTCCTACTGACTTTCCTTCCTACCAGGACTTAAGAGGTCTCCCAGGGGACATCCAGAACAGGAAGCTCACACTTTGTCCCTGTGTCCAGTGACATACATTTTCCCTCCTGCCACTGGTCCTGCTGCCTGCTCTTGATTTGGAAGTCTGTCTAGTAAAGCCCAGAAAAGAGGATTCTATGAAGGTGACAATAATGATACTGAAATTCAAGGCTTTCTCTGCTATTTCTTCTTCCCCAATATTATTCTTATCAGTCCTGTTCAGTAATAGGCAATTCAGGTTTTATTTTTTTAAAGCAAACAATAAGAAACAAAATATGCTAATTTCCTTGGCTCTGACTCTGGTTCCACTTCCAATAAGGACATTAAAAGCTATGAAATGTCCAAAAGGCAGTCAACAAAATAGGAGAGAAAAGGAGAGAGGGTTAGAGTGTCCAGGATCAGGGTCCTTTCCTAGAGAAGCAACCCTGGGAGCAAGAAACATATATGTAATAATATATATATATTATATATATATATATATATATATATTTACAGGATTAGAATGTATTAAAAACAAAAGAGGTAAAATGTTTGAACAACAATCAGAGATAGTAGCACACCAAAGGAGAAGTGCCAAAATGTAACAGGCAAGTGAGTAGGCTAGCCCCATCCCCACTGTATCCCACCCAGACTCAGCCATGCTCCTTCCTGTAGGATCCAGTCACAGCCTAAGTAGCAGGGTGTTTGCTATGTTGACACGTTAATCTAGATGATGGCACAGGAGAAGCATAGTCGAGTGGCCTTTGGGAAGGACAGGTCCGCAGTAGTGACATGGTTTGTTTTGCAGAAGTGACCAGTTGGATGTGGGCGACTACATCAAAGCGGTGAACGGAATCAACCTGGCCAAATTCCGCCACGATGAGATCATCAGCCTGCTGAAAAACGTGGGGGAAAGAGTAGTCCTGGAGGTCGAGTACGAGCTTCCCCCGGTCTGTAAGTACCGAGAACCCAGCCGCTTCCCACCGCACCAGGCCTCCCTCTCTGTCGTCAGTCTTACTACAGCAGAGGGGGGAGAAGCTGCCTCACGTTCCAAAGTGACTTGAAGTGGGAGACATGTAGTCTCTTCAGAGAAAACTGAGAAAGGCTCAGTCAGCCTGAAGGAGTCCCGTTCCGCTGAAGCGACCAGTGAACATTCTTGCCATTTAAGCTATCTCAATAAATAGTCAATATAATTTTAAAAGCCTGTGCCTTCAGCGCTATCTAAATATTGTGCTGAGATTTAGGAGACGCTCTGCCTGGTTTACCTTGACTCCTCCGTGGATGAGCTCATAAAAAAAAAAAAAAATAAAACAATAATGTCACGTCTAATTATTATTAAGCAATGATCATAGTACAAGCGCAGCAGACAAATTTTGAGAACATACTAAATGCTTGGCGTTATAACGGCATTGGCATTCGTTCACGTCGTCCTCACAGGAGGACGGGGCAGATCGGAAAGGAACTTGGATATCAGGCCAGATGGGCTCAAAGACCAGCTGCACTTGGAGTTGCTACATGTCTTAAAGTTTCTTAATCTCCATGTCTCAGTGTCGCCATCTGCAAACACTGAATCGTTGGTTGCCATCAGAGGTGACTGAGTATTTGTTAAATACTGGAACATTGCCTGGCATTCTACAAGTTCTTAATAAAGCTATGATAGATAATAGATAGATAGATAGATAGATAGATAGATAGATGAGATGGATGGATGGATGGATGGATAGATGGATGAAAGAAAGATAGATATGATAGATAGATAGATAGATAGATAGATAGATGATAGATAAGATAGATAAAAAGATAGATAGATAGATAGATAGATAGATAAAAGATAGATAGATAGATAGATAGATAGACAGACAGATGGATGGATGATAGATAGATAGATAGATAGATAGATAGATAGATAGAGGTAGATAGATAGAGATGGATGATAGATAGATAGATAGATAGATAGATAGATAGATAGATAGAGATGGATGATAGATAGATAGATAGATAGATAGATAGATAGATAGATAGATAATAGATAGATAAAAGATAGGTAGATAGATCGATGAAAGATAGACAGATAAAAGATTAGATAGATAGATAGATAGATAGATAGATAGATAGATAGAGTAGACAGACAGATAGATAGAGATAGATAGTGTGGGTTTGCTAATGAACTGAGGCAGGCTGTGCAAAGATGGAGTCAGGGATCACGCCAAGGTTTTGAGCCTGAGCAACTGGAAAGATGCAGTTACCATTAGTGGAGCTAGGCAAGGTTACAGGGAGGGCTGACTCACTGGGGAAAGGTTGTTTGAATATTACATTTGAGTCTTTGTTTGCCATGTACAAAGAAATATTAAGGAAAGTGTGAGCAAGTTGAGATCGTGATAATGCAGAAGGTATTTGAGACTCAGGGACCAGATTAAACTACCTGGGCTATGTTAAGTTCTCTGAACCTAGGAGTGTCCACCTGCAAATGGTTATAATCATTGCTGGGCATACTCTGCAGGGATTCGGTAGTGTGATCACATACTCAGGCCACTGTTACGTACTTGGCAAATATTAGCATTACCATTATAAGGCACCGTGGTTTCTTTAACATTATGAAAAGTCAATTTGCCTTTAAATCATTATCTCAAAGCGCTGGCCAGGAGTTAGAAAACCATCTCTGTAGAGATGTGGCTCCCATCGATAGGTAACCTTCCACTGGGTGTGTATCAGTAAACCACAGTCCCTTCCTAAAGAAACTCACGATAGGGTTTAGGGTAAGTCCCAGAGTGGCGTTTTGTCCAGACTCATGGATGACTCAGAGCTGGGGACTCGGGGAGAATGGAAAAGGATGAGACAGATTGGATAGGAAAAGAAACGGTCTGGGCAGAGGGTCCAGCAAGGGAGGAGGAAGATACAGTGGCTTGCACAGGCTGGGCCACAGATGGGCTTGTTGTAGCACAAAGTAAAGACAAGGAGACCCAGGATAGGGAGGTAGCCTGCAAGGCAAAAGGAATCAGATGATGTGGCCCCGTGGAAGATGTGCATGGTGAATCTTAACACGCTTTTAAAACTGCGTGGTCAGACCACAGTGTTTTAAGGTACCATTTTAGAAACTAGGAGAATATCCAAACCTATTTGCCTGAGGCTGTTACTGCTTCCAAGAGAGATGATAATCTGTGGACCTACAGCATCTGTAGAGTTAAAGAGGAGAGAGCGGAGATCAGACATGTTTAGGAGTTAAGTCTATTGAGACTCGGTGCTTAAATAGATTTGTCTCTCTCTGTGCAATAAAACTGGCAGGCAAAGAGAAAATATGCTTTTAAACAGCAACGTATCTTTCGTGATACAGTTCAGCTGGAAGAGGCCGATCTGCCAAGGGTGAGCTCTATGTATTTTTCTTATGTTGGGGAAATTATTAAGACCTGTGAGTTGCCGGGCGGTGGTGGCGCACGCCTTTAATCCCAGCACTTGGAGGCAGAGGCAGGCGGATTTCTGAGTTCAAGGCCAGCCTGGTCTACAGAGTGAGTTCCAGGACAGCCAGGGTACACAGAGAAACCCTGTCTCGAAAAAACCAAAAAAAAAAAAAAAAAGACCTGTGAGTTCAGAAAGATGGAAGGTATCAACACGCCATTCATATACTTAGAGCATTCAAACTAACCAGGCCATCGCAGCAGCTCCGTGAGGCCCACCCAAGCTGCCGTCTGCCTGTTCCCTTAACATCAGCAACCACACACCCAGATCTCAGCTGTCTGCGAGATCAGAAAAAACCGGGAAGGAAGTGTGTGTCTTTGAGAGAAAAATAAGATAAAATAAAGTTTGACCTTGGGCAATCTATTTATCTTTCCTAAGATTCCGTTTCTTTATGGAAATGAAGTATTTGGTCTACCTGTGTTCGATCCTTCAATTTGAGAGGAAACTTCTGTGACTACTCTCAGAACTACTTGGGGAGAATATAAGCAAAACGTATCTCAGGCGTTTCTGCATTCAACACTGATCCACAAAGTGCCTTCTGTCCACAGAACCCCAGTGGAGTTTTGAAATGCTAACTAATTCTGGGCCATTTTCAATTGACACTTAACATTTTATCATCCTCTTAAAAAAATTAGAATGTAATTTGGGGACATTTTATTTACTTAAATGGTGCTCCCATTTAAACTTCAGAGCTACAGATTTTCCCTATTTAATAATTAAAGAGAGAAATCTGTCGGGTCTGTTTAGTTCACGTTACATCATCAGCTGAGTCAGACCAGCTGTCCAGCAGAAAGAAGCCTTTCTTCCCTCAGATATTGGGTGTGAAAACCTATCACTGTGGAGCCATCTCCTTTGGACCCTGTGGTCATCTTGGTGGAAGTGGGGAAGGAGAAGGAGGAGTCTTTGAAGATTTTTCCATGCAGCTCTTTCTGGGGTTGAGTCTACAGGAGCAGTGCTCTCCAGAGAGCCCCCTGTAGCAGAGGGAAAGAGGATAGCCCCACCCACTTGAGCACATTACTAGCCTCTGATTTCATCCCCTAGCCCCTTAGGGACACATGGGCAAGGGACCAGATAAAGTAGGAAACAATTCAACTCCTGTTCTCCTGTAGAGGTGGTGACAGAGAGGAGAGCGGAGTGTTTGGTTTGGAGCAATCACAGAAACACATGAAAATTCGCAGTTAGAAACAAGGAGCCGCAGTATCCAGGAGACCTTTTGCCTGGTCCTGTGATCCTTTGGCTAAGTGCCTTCATTACCTGTCTGTGGAATAATGAGTCACATTCCCATGGTCGCTACAAGGATGCTAATATTGAGTGTTAAAAAGGAAATCAGCAAGGGCCAATCGTGTGAATAAAAACTATAAAGATCCGACTCGGTTTGTTAGTTATGTTAAAATGTTGCCAACGATAACAGTTACCGTTGCAAATGGTGGCGAGTAGCCTGAAGGTGTTCTGAAGCTGTGGGTAGTTCCAAAGTCTTCACATGGACCAGATTTGACTCTTAAGAATTCTGTGGTCAGCTATAGAAAGCCAAAAAACGAAATTAAAATGCTAGCACTTCATAGTCCCAGAAGAGATATCCAGCCAACGAGCACAGGTGGCCCAGAGCTGGAATTCGGTTGCGTATAATTAAAAGATGATTCAATGATTAAATAAACTAATATTTGCAAACCACTTTGCTGAGTTCTGGGCACAGAGTAGATGGTCCGTCAGTTATTTCTCGCCACGTCTTTGCCTTCCTCACCCTTAAAGTGGAAATGTCGTATTCTTCAAGTGGCTTGTTGGCTCGTGGAAATAAGAAATCATATAGCTCGAGCCCAGTTTTGTTCTTCATTTAATTAAAACTATCCCTCAATTCTTTGGTCTGTTTGTATGCACAGCTCTTTGTTGATTAGGGTAAACTGGGAGTCCCTTGATAGCCAGAAGGTGACATTCAATTAAACCAGCCACATAGCAAGCATTTGTCCAGCCAGACATTTGTGCTGCTTCTCAGCATATCCGGGTTTTTCCTGTCCTTTACGCCCCAGCCTGGTAGTCTGCAGATCAACCCTGTGTCCCAGCCTAATTCTGTGAGTTTGAAGGTGTAGCTTTCACACTCGTTCCTACGGGATCCCTTTGAGGGTTTAGCATTTCTGATAATTAAAAATAACAACACTTAATGCTTCGTTTAAGCCACTAGCTAGTTGTACAAATGGCAAGAAGAGGGTCATTTTTTATGGTTCTTTAAACATGTCTATTATGTAGATGCTCCTGGAGTTTGGATGGAGTTAAGTCTCAAGAAACCCATCTCGAGTTGAAACGATTGTGAAGTCAGGATGATTTTTATAATCCAGCCCCCACTGAACATCTCACCCTGACCCACCTGAAATGCACTTATGGTATTCATAGTAACCTGGGTCTGGGTAAAAGCGTGTGGCCCAGACTTATTTTATAAGGAAGTACCAAATAGCTCACATCATTTGTTGTGCACTGCACAGAAAATAAAAACAAAAATATACGGTGTGTCTGCTCCACACCACAGTAAAGGCAACACAACGTAACTCAAGCATCATAGGAGTCACAGGTTTTCTGTGAAGAGTTTTATGTAAAAAAAAAAAAAAAAAAAAAAAAAAAAAGTTAAGATCAAGTAACAGGATAAAATGTGTTACTGAGAATTATGACTATAGACATCATTATACCTTTTTGACATAGGATCTCAGTGTGTAGCCCAGACTGCCCTTTCACCCACTCTGTCGCAATTCTCCTGCCTCAGCCTCCCAAGTGCTGTGATTATAAGCACGCGCCACCCTTCCCAGCATCCCTCGTACAGTGTTTTCAGGGACTGAAAGCCATCTACTTCTGTAGAGCATACAAGTTCTCATCTGTGCACCAACAAAATCACCCCCACACCCCACACTCCTCAGGTTCAAATACCCACTTGGTGGGATTTTGTTTTTCATGTAGCAATAGTGTATCATACAACCAGAGTCACTCACTATGTCCCAAAAGCAGTTTCACAGAATATTTTAGGGCTCTGCCTTAACATGATGTATGCTTGCATGTGTCGTTCAATGTAATCAGACCCTGTGACTTGGCAGTACAGCTTTATCTTATGAAATGAGAGCACTTAAGGGCAAGCAACAGAATGCAGGGCTAACAGACAAGTTTAAGCAGATCTTTGTCTTCTTTGTCGACATGGTGCGAATGTACTTAGGATTTCATTAGCTCTGCGAACCGCATTTGGGCTTCTGGCAACTTCATTGAACAGCTGTTTACGTGTCAGAACATCTATTTGCATCAAGCAATCCATTGATTGTAATCCCGGAGGAATGAGTTTGCTTCATAGTCCAGCTTTGAAACTAAACGCAAAGGCGGAAATTATTTCATAAGCTTGGCAGAAGTCATAACGCCTTTGTATTTCACAAAGGAAAATGTTTCTATTTGTTGAAAATTGCCTGCTTGCTTGCTCTGTAGAGTTTAAGCAATATAAACATCACCCCCTATCTAGAATGTGTCTATCCAGAAGGAAGGGAATTAGCTATGAGGCTTGCTTCTACTTGGAACAATATGGGTCATTTATACGCATAACTACTTATAGTCTCTGAATGCCATTAGAGTTATTTTTTTTCTCAGACTTCATTGGAATTACTGCTCTTTTCTTCAAAATAAATTATACGCAACACAACTTGCAAGCCTATTATGTCACGCTGAAAAAATTACAACAGGAATGTTATTACAGTCGTAGACTCATGCTTTCCCGTCTCCTTCTCATACATAGCTGTACAAGGATCGAGTGTCATGTTCCGAACAGTGGAGGTCACTCTGCACAAAGAAGGCAACACCTTTGGTTTTGTCATCCGAGGTAGGTGGAGGCTGAAATCTACGGGGCGATACAGAAGGTATCCTTAAAAACCTGATGTTTCCAGGACGGAAATGATCTTTAAACAAATAAGACAATGAAGAAGAAGCATGGAATGAATTCCCAATGACAGGCTTTGTTTTAGCCCAGTAATACAGAGCAAGCAGTCAGGAGATGTGGTCGGTTCCCAGTGACCACAGTGGCTTCTCACTTTCAATGTTGCTTCGTCTTTGTAACTGGTTCTGCATTACTGAGTCAAAACTATTGATAGGTATGGCTTGATTTAATACAGGAGGAGTAAGCAACTTTGTTTACATTAGTTTCTTTGGGAATGGATTTTATTACAGCAGCATTCTAAAAATTGGACCAAAGATGACCTAGTCTTTGGAATACCCAAGAGTGTCAGGTCAACCTATCTCATTACAGGATACGAAAGAGTTCAGGTGACTTCATTCATTCTGGACTATGACTCTGGGTTTTTATGGTTTTGTTTTTCTTGTAAGTGATTTCATCCCTGAAAGACTATGGCAACATTAGCAGTTCTCAATCCATAGTGTGATAATGAGATTCAATAATTATGTATGCATCAGAAATGTTAACATTACACTTTTGCGGGGGGATTTTTTTTCTGTTGATATTGTTGTTATCTGTAATGTTTTGTACTTTACGAGAGGAAAAATTCTGTCCAAATGATTTATAAAACATAAACTAATATTAACTGTTCATCTTAGTAACTATATATGTATCAAACACTAAAACAGCTGTGTTTACTTGGACAAGCTTTTCTTTCTAGCTGAGCGCTGAATGTTCGATTCTAATCTGGGCCAGTCGTTTAGCAAACCCATGTCTCAATGAAAACTTTACTAAGCACACATCTCCACGTCAGTATAGCAGTAAATGCTATGGTATCACAAGACAATGACCCTACCTCAAGGAATTAAGAACAATGAATTTAAGACGCAAGTTGATAACTTCCACTGACTGATGGAAGATAAAACTAGGAATTCATTGTGTGTGCTGTCTCAGCGGTTATGACATTTTTCTGATTATGAGATTTCTCTGGCCAAAACCTATGTTTCAGACTCATGATGGGCCCCAAGGTCAGGTTACTAACCACAACCACTCTTAAATTTCTTTTAAAAATAATTAGATAACATAGTAAAAACTCTCATTATAAGATATTTAGGCTAAAAGACAATGAATATAAATTCTCTTTGACAGTTTAACCATAAGGGAAGTGCT
This sequence comes from Mastomys natalensis, assembly GCA_021653895.1. Lineage (NCBI taxonomy): Eukaryota > Metazoa > Chordata > Mammalia > Rodentia > Muridae > Mastomys > Mastomys natalensis. Next base: position 170,797 of record JAJTUV010000892.1, read on the forward strand.
TTTAAAAACACATGCAAAAATTCTATGAGGCTGAAATACTAGCTGATACGTGGGAGGCACCTCCTACAGGAAAGAAGGGGTGAATGAGTCATTTAGTGTCCTTCTATTGAATTTGTTTGCTTATAGGTGTTATTCTGTTTTTAAAGTCTTCATAGAGAAGAACCAATTTTAGCCGGTGGCTGCCACATTTGTATAGACTTTAGGAATTTCCTTGATACTCTGGTTAGACATAAAGGTTTGCAGTCTTACATAATTTACATTTTTAAATCAGTTCAAGAAAGTTTCTCTGCTCTCCTCAACCCATCCATGGAGGGTCAGTGGCACATCTGATATGTTTTGACATAGCTGCAATTTTTAGCTCAATATGGATCTGTGGGAATACTGATAAATCAGAATACCGATAAATTATGAAGGAAGTGGGTTTAGGAAATTACAGTCTGTTATACCACACACTCATTGAAAAGAGATGATAACGACCTTCATATTTATCAGATACTGGGAAACTAGAGACTACCCATGTGATCTCCCAGGATGACAACGCATAAGGAACTCGGGTCACATAAAGAATAGAAGTATAGGAAATATCCAGTCTTAAATAGAGAAGTTCTAGTGAGCTAGGACCACTATTTTCAGCTTTGGGGAAAACTTGTTTGGAGAAAAGCAGACATAATATTTTTATATGCTAATAGTCTAGTCTATATAACAAGGACCAAGGTATGACTTGGATGGCATCTACTGACCACCTTGTCCAGATGTGGAGTGGGCTGCTTAGACTTCATGAGTGCTCCGTTACTGGTGGCCACGAGCATAGCTTGGGAAGCACAGGCAAGGAAGCTGTACAAACTGGTCCTGGATCAAACAGGACAGCTCTACAACCACAGTTCTACAAACGCCTCTACAGACAGTTTCCTTAGGCAAAACTTAAATTCCCATTTGCAATCAGTAGGGGAAAATATGGCAGATCGGCTCCTAATATTTTGAACACTATAATTTTGATAGTGGCCATTTAATAAGCCACTTAGGTTTGTTCTAGACAGGATCATAGTCTGTAGTCCAGGCAAGCCTGGAACTTGCTGCGTAGCCCAAAGACCAGGCTGATTCCATACTTAGGAGGATTCCTCCTGCTTCAGCTTCCTAAGTGTTGAAATTATAAGTGTGTACCACCAAACTTTCCTTCCTTCCTTCATTCATTCCCTTCCTTCTTTCCTTCCCTTCCTTCTTCCCTCCCTCCCTTCTTCCTTCCTTCCTATCCCACTTGGCCCTTTTCTTAAGTCTCTTCTAATAAGACTAATTTTACATATGGTCAGAGACGGCTTCCTCATGTATATCACGGCCCAAGCTCGGCATAAGGTGCTCATACCTGTCCATTGTTTATGATGGTCAGACGTTCTCATTGGACCAGTAGTTTTAATTAATGAACCCCATGCTATTCCCATTGACAAATGTCTTATACCACCTGATAACTGTTAATATTTATTGTGAGGTGGAGAGGCAGTGACCTCAGAAACATCCTATGAAAATAAATATGCTTTTTAATGGTTTTACATTTCAGAGACAAAGTTGCATGTTTTCCTCCATATACCCACAAATAACCGCAGTGTCTTAGCTGGCACTTTGTAAGGGATTCTTCTGGAAAGGAACAAGAGTAGTTTTAAGCAGCCTTCCTTTGTTTTGTTTTGTTTTTTAACTAGGGGGAGCGCATGATGATAGAAATAAGTCCCGTCCGGTTGTGATCACCTGTGTTCGTCCTGGAGGGCCTGCTGACAGGTAAACCAAATCTTTCTGCGTCGTTATGCAAAATCCAGAGAACACAGCTGGGGATTCTGAGAGAGAAAATGACTGTTATGTGTCTCATAGTAGCAGCTAGAGATCAAGTACATAGGTGAGACTCTAAAAGCTCAAAGAATTGGAGCTGTGGATGCAGAGAAAATGAAGGTTTACCTCCAGTCCCTACCTGTCCTGTGTTTCCTCCTTGGCAAGTGCTCGGTTCTGACTCAGTTCCCCCACTGTAGATACAGACAACCCCGGCTCCCTCTCAGGTCTGGGTGGCCTGCCTCTACAGAAGCACTTTCCGAAAGCACAAGGCTCTTTCAAGGCAGATCCTCGGCCTGTGTCCTTCAGCAGTGCTGCGTTCCCATCTTGGGAAGAATCAGTGGTACGATGACCCTGACCATCAGCATCATCCTGGGCTGTAGCACCACCTCATGACGGTGACCCTGTGACGTCACAGGGGAGTGGCCTTGAGTCAGATGGAAGAAACGGTGTCAATCTCTAGAGATGTCTCTTCCTCGAGAAATTGGTACGGGAATGGAAAGTGCCCTCGGGTGTCCTCGTATAAGCCTTGCCTGGGTCACATGTAAACTCACAATCTAGTTGTCTATCAAGATGCTTGAGCCTGTGTGGTTGTCTGATGGCAAAAGTGGGCTCCAGAATAATGGTGGAAAGCTTCTTCCACAGATACTGTTAAGGGGTAGGAAGAAGACACACAGGTTGCTTCTGCCTATTCGTTTAGAATCAAGATAGGGGTTGGGTTTTTTTTTTTTTTTAACCTTTGGGAAAGAAACCATCACAATGAATACTATTTATGAAGCATTTTCTATGTTCCAGAAAGACATCATCCATTTGGTTAATATAGTCTTATTCTAGACTTATAACCACCCTGTAAATGAGACACTTTAATTTTCTTACAGCTCACCAAACTAAGCCATAGGTAGACTTTAAGTTAAGATGGGTATTAAAAAAGGACTAGGCTACATGTTCAGGTTTTTCCTCCAGAGCTCATGCTGTGAGCTCACTTCTAAGGATGATTATATTTCGTAGAAAAATAGGAAAATGAGGAGATGTTGGCTTCTTGCCTGTGGTAGCATCCATCTGCCTTTGCAGAGGACAACAAACAATACAAGCCTCGGAGAGTCCCACCCTTTCCCTTTCCTGCGCTTGTCCTGGGGACTGCTCTTTCAAAAGAAATTAAATGTATACACATTCCTCATTAATCTTTATGGTTTGGGTTAACAAGAATGTCAGAAACAACGCACACATTATTGCCAAATAAATTAGAATCCAGAGAAACCGGAGAGCTAAATATGAAACTTCAGTCACGCGTCTAGAATTGTCTAAGTGAAAGATGTTTATTGTAGGTGTCATTTCTATTCTCCCAAGTTCCATGTTTGTCAGACCTCTTTTTGGCTTTTTTCATCTCGGACCCTTCTTCCAGCGAGCAGAGACGGTGACTCGGAGGTTACTTTGACCTGCCTCCATGATGTCACTAACATCTTCGATTGTCATCTCTTAGTGCCTTAAGACTGTGATCACAGCAGGGAGGATATAATTTGCCTACCTCGTCCAAGGCATGTGAGGCTGGATTGACATAATGATTGGCAAATGGCCTCATAACTCAATGGGGAAATTTACAGACTGGGACATTTCTCCCCAGTGTTCCGTCTTCCACTCGGGTTCACGGCTGATAAATGGAATGAAATTAAAAGGCTTCTCTGTTCAACCTAACTTTGGGGAAAATAGGTGAATGCTATTTCCTAGGCTCTAATAAATCAATTTTAGACTTTCAAGAGAAAGCCTATACAAGAGGGGAAAGGGTGCCTCCCTCCCCTTCGTCCTCCAAGAGTTAACTGCGGGTAACCAGGTTATTTGCTAATAGGTAGTTATTTTCTCATTACTGGTTTTTGTATTACAGCGATTTTCTGTTCGGGGCTACTTCTTTACACTCTTATTGTCACGCCTGAGACCTGAAAGGAGTGCAAATGGGAGGGACGATGGCAGAGGTTGTGTGAAAGCAGAACTCTGACTAAGTGCCTATTAAAGCCAAGCTCCATTATGTTGAATTAATCAAAACTGTTCCTTTATGCTGTCCCTAGAGAGGGAACCATCAAACCTGGAGACAGGTTGCTCAGCGTGGATGGAATTCGGCTTCTGGGAACCACGCATGCGGAGGCCATGAGTATCCTTAAACAGTGCGGACAAGAAGCAACACTGCTGATTGAATACGATGTCTCCGTGATGGGTATGTGTGAAGCCCCGAGAATTAGATTTCTTACACTCTACATCAGCTGTCCATTCCTGAGAAGCCACCTAGGGTTGGGTATGAATGTCTAAGCTCTCATAGCAGCTAGGGTGACATGGGTACACATTTCACTCTGAGTTAGGTAAGTGGTACTTTTCAGTGGCACACAGTTCTTATGTCCACAGTTTCAATAATAAAGTCCCATTCTATCAGTGTTTGGCCCAGCCGTCAGCACTTCCATACACACTATAGGTTCGCACCAAATTGGTTTTACATTCTGGATTCTGGCTTTCTGATTTGTATGTGATTGCAAGAGAGCCCTAGTAGCCACAAGTCTTGAGAGTGAGGTGACAGAAGAGGAAGCCAGACTGAGTTTCTCTTTAAAGGTCCTTAATGACTTGGCTCTGAGTAAATGCTGATGACCACAGAAATCACTGTGTGGGAATATGATTCACTCTCTACACTCATAGAGGAGACGAGCATGCATGAATGAGGCAGAGCAAGACCATTTCTCCAATAAAGCTCATATGCTCATGATATGCACACCCATCCATTTTCTTGCAAACAGCATGATTTCATTCTTCTTTGTGGCTGACGAAAACTCAGTGTGTGTGTGTGTGTGTGTGTGTGTGTGTGTGTGTGGTGTTTTCTTTACCCGTTCATCTGTTGACAGGCACACGAATGTATGATTTGCTATTGTAAATAATGCTGTAATAAACATGGATATGCAAGTATTTCTGTGATAAGCAAAATAAAGTAGACTCAGAAAGATATCGCATACTTTCTCTCATATGTGGCCTCTGTGTGTGTGTGTGTGTGTGTGGTGTGTGTGTGTATTAAAGTGGAAGCAATTCTACCTAGGGAAGAGAAAGAGGAGGACAAGCAAGATGGGATAGGGGAACCAAGAAGGAATATGGGCTGATCATAGTCAAGGTGCATGATATTCCTGAGTGGCTATGTCTTTACAGTGAATATACACCAAGTTTTTATTTTACAAATAGATTATATTGAGTAGATATAGAAATGAATAGCTTCTAATCTGCGATGTAATAAGATGTAAAGTTTTTACTTCCAATGAAAGCATATGGGAGTTTCTTTGCTTCCCTTTGGTAACTAGTATTTGATAGGCTTGTCCACCTCCCCACATTCTTCAAGCTGTGCACTGAGATCTCATTGTCCGTTTAGCACATACTTCCTAGGTGAACAATTGTGAAGCATCATTTCACTTGCCAACGGAAGGTGACTGTCACTTTATTTTACCCACACCCATTAGCCATCAATGTACTTAATATGTGTAAGTGCATATTATTTTAAATATTTACAAGGCAAAAAAATTCTCTCCATTTTGATGTGGTTGAATGATTATCAAATGATTAAGAAAAGCCTAAGGATTGACTCTTACAGATGTAGTATGATAACAAGGAAAGCATGAAACTAAAGGAGGCATTTTTCTTTAAAAGGGGAGGGGCACTAACACTAACAGAATACAGAGTCTTTGGATGCATTTGGTTTGAATTTTGGACTCTGTTGACCTTGAACAAATTATTTCATCTCTCTCCAGGCTGGCTGGTCTAGGAAGTCATGTCTAAAGTAGGGATAACAGGGAAACTAGTTCTTCAAAGTATTGGTGTATTCAATAGACAAATATGCACTTGTCAATTTGCAAATAGACAAAGAGAGTGCTCGCCATAACCAGACGTGAATCACTATAAGGAAATGAACATTGAATATTTCCATGCTCTGTCTCTAAAACAAACCCCAGGTCTCCCGTTGCCCTCCATTAAAATGCGGTGTTTGCTTTAGTCTGTGAAAACCTTTCATCCTTTCTCAAAGGGATAGTTGAGAAATGATGCAGCCTGGATTGTTCTATTTTCTGAAAGTTCATCCAAGTGCTTACTTTCATTTCGCATGCTTTTTTGCTCACTATGTTTTGAAAATATTTTTCTCTGAGAATACAAATTCACTTTGATATTAGAATCTTGGGTGGAGTAGCGCACAGTTATCTCGTGGATGTCATTCTGGACCTGGTGAGGTGGCTCAGGAGCTAAGAGCTCTTCTCCTCTGTCAGACGACTCCAGTTCCATTCCCAACACACACACTGCAGCTCACAACCATCTTAACTCCAGTTCCAGGCATCCAGTACTATATTCTGACCTCTGAGGGCACTGTACACTGTACACGTATGGTGCCCTTACATGCACGGCTGGTACCACATCCATACACACAAAATAAAAGCAGTTGTAGTTTTAAAAACAATTTAATTCTGAATATCCATGTTTAGGTTGGTTTGACAGAGTCAAAGGGTATAAAGATTTTACCAAATCTGCATCAACTTGGAATTTGCCTTAGATATGTTTAAATAGTTCCTGGTTGCTTCTTTTACAATTTCATTCATCCGGAAGAACTATAAGGGAACAGCCATTAAATAGAACTCTTGTTAGCTGGGTTAAACGAAGCTTACTGTTTATGATTTAATGCTTTCTTCCTACCGTGTAGTTAATGTCTGTAGTGATCTGGTTGATCTGTTTCGAATACAACCAACAAATTATTGTAGTCAGTCATAAGGATGGAACATTAACTGTGGTGTTCCAATGGTCCTGACCCTTCCTCGTCCTGTATCTGGTGTTTATCACCAAACCAATTCTTACAAAAAACCAGCTAAAGCCCAGCCAGGTCAAGCCCACCTTCTTATTGGTTCAATGCATTTAGATGACTCAATCTCTCTCTCAGAAACTTCCCAGGAGTATTTGCAATGGCCTCAGCTATCTATGTATATGTTTGTTGTGATACAAAGTTCACAGACCTGTGGAAACACTCAGCAGATCTTTGTTTATTCCCTTTACACTGAACAGGGGGCTTTCAGACATACACAGAAGGCACTTAATGATACTGTAGGTTGCTCATAGATTAGCTGTCCTTAGGACCAGTCGTTATTAAGTGGGTGTTTGTAGAGTGTACCAAAACATCAATATATGCTTTGCGTTCAAAGTGAAGTTATTTTGTGATTTATGATTTATGTTTTATGTGATTATTATTTATGATTTGTGATTTTTGTTACACTTTAGTGTAACATCCCCAAACTTTCAATCTCAGTACTTCTTAAACTACCCATGGTGGTTTTCTGAATCCTTCAAGTCTTTAACTCTTCCTTTAGATATCATTTTATATATCCACATTCAAACTATTTAATTTTCCATTTGTCTATAGTACCATGCAAAACCATGGATAATGAGAAAAGAAACTAACATTTTATTTCAAATACTGCAGGGCATTACATCTTTGCTCAGTTGTGTGGCTAGTCCTTACATGCATTCAATCCTAGGCAAATGGAAACAGCAATTTTTGAGCAGCTGCTTAAATAGACATAGATTTGAATAGATATAAGTCTTTTTAAAAAAAAAATGGTGGATTTGCCTTCAAAAGGCATAGGTTTGCCAACATTGTATTTGCATTTGCAAAATAGGGATATAAAACCTTGCACCTATGAACTCTCAGCTACAAGCCCTAAGTGGGAAGAACTGTCACTGTTCTTATGTCTGTACTGATGCCTCATGTGTCCTCGGTTAACTGAAAGCTTAGAACTGCAAGGTGGCACAGAGTACCACGTGGTGAGGTCGTCACTGGCATACTCCTCTCTCTGTCTCTGTCTCTGTCTCTGTCTCTCTCTCTGTCTCTCTCTCTCTCTCTCTATCTCTCTCTCAGGAAACAACATAAACAGAAGCCAAGAGTATTCTGTGTAAAAGCCACATATAATTTTTAATTGCCAACAGTCTTTTCTTTAGGATGCTATGTCTATGAAATGGTAGTTATATTGCCTTATACAATTTTCATCTAAAACTTAATTCTTATTAAATATAATTACTCTGACTACCTCACTGCCTTTTATATGTTCAAACAAGACAGGAATGCTGTGTGCAGTTCTTCCTAATTTCTTCTACAACTACTCGGAGAAGCTTTTCTGCTTCGAAAGACTTACTTGATTGCATTCGGCCACTAAGACTATTTTCTACCTAGACTGTCTGTTTTCCAGCTGCACTCCCCAAGTTACTTGCTGGTTTAGTGTCTCCTGGGCTATTTTTTACTCCATCAGGGACACTTCTCTCAGTCATGTGTTCGGACCATCCTGTCTGATAGCAACCTCCTCTTCCTCCTCTTCTTTCTTCCTCCTCTCTCTTCCTCCTCCTCCTTCTCTCTCTCTCCCTCCCTCCCCATCTCTCTCCCTCCCCTAGTCCTCCCCTCCTCTCTCTCTCTTTCACTTTCTCTTCTTCCCTTCCTCTCTACTTGTGGTCCTGTGATCCGAACCTGCAAGCCCCAGTAGCCAAAGCCTCACCTACCTCCATTCGCCCCAGTAATTGGCTGTCAGCTGCTTTTATTCAACCAGTCAGAGAAGATAGGTGAACACGGTTTACACATCATTTGGTGTTCATGAGAACGTGCTCATCAGGATTGCAACCAGACCTTGGGGGCCAGTATTAAGCATTTATATACACAGCAGCAGCAGACCAACCCCCAGTAAATTTCTCTTTTCTAAAGGGCATTTGTCTATGGCATATGGCCTAATGGAATCATGGAAGTACCACAACACATTCGCTAGGTCTGGGAACTGGGTATGGAAGTCCTTGGTATATGAGTTCATAGACTCTACCCACCACAATTAGGATTAAGAGCAAACTAGAAAAGAAAAGAAATACCAGGAGCAAAACAACCAGTTAGAGGTGAGCAGCTAGATGCCAGACTAACTCCAGTGCCCAGCAACATACTCGGTACCAAGTCAGCTCGCTCTCACATTTGTCAAATGAGTCCATGAGTACATGACTCTTGAAGTTTCCTTTTACCTTTATAGCTTGCTATTATTGCATATTATGTCACATTTCTGTAAATATTTTAGGCGAGTTGATATAGTATCTTGAAACTATATATACATAATGTATGAGATTTGACTAGGATAGGGAACATCAATATTTTTTTTACTTCTTGGTAATATCTGATTGAGGAAGGTGACCCTGCGAAGCACTGTGTGGAGAGCGGCTTTGAGGTTTGAACTAAGCTGTTGGATGAGAGAGAGATGAACTCACGCCATCATGGTCTATACAGATAGCAATCGTGTCAGTTCCCATCTCCTACCCAATGTATTAGTCACAAACTACACAGCCAGAAGCAACTTTTAAAATGGAGTTTTTATTTTGGCTCACTGTTGGGGATCTGCGGGGGTGTAAGTCCACTGTGGCTAGGAAAGCAAGGTAACAGGACTAGCCCCTGTCTGAAGCAACCCGAGGCAACTTCTCCCAGCTCCAGTTCCAGCTCCGTGGATTATGAAGCAGAGAATAGGAAATGCTTGGTTTCTTGTTTGTCTCTTCGTTAAGTCCTAGACCCCAGCCGGAGGAGTGTGCCACCTACATTCAGATCTGCTTTTACCCAGTTGGTCCTCTGTAGAAACATCTTCCCAAACATTCTAATAGACGCTTCGCTAATGCTCCAGACATGCCTTAATCTAATCATGGCAACCATCAAAATTCTCCATCATAGTCATTTAGAGATGCAATCGATCTTCCAGTCAGGAGACCAAAGAAGGGGCGATAGGTGATTCACCTTAGACCCCTTTTGCCTGGTCGATTCTGAAAACTGAAACATTTTATCATCTTGTTGCAGTAACTAGGTGTTTCATTATTCCTTCTGTACTGTGTACAACAGGATGACGCGCAGATCTTCACCCCTCTTAAAGTGGCAGTACACTTTCATAAGGCATGGGCGTGCAACGTGGGTGTATTCTGTGGTCTTCACAATATTCTTGAAAAGGTGGGGTCTTTTTTACGACATTCAGAAACAAAGGCTTTAAACTAAACCTAAATATCTGGCTGCTCTTAATATTTAATTACTGGGCTAGCCTTCTGCATAACCACTGCCTTTTTGCAAGGAGGGTATTCTATATGGCTTCTTTTGTTCTTGTTTGGTTGGTTTGTTTTGTTGTTTTTTTTGTTTGTTTATTTGTTTTGAGACAGGGTTTCTCTGTCTTTCCCTGGCTGTCCTGAAATTTGCTCTGTAGACCAGGCTGGCCTTGAACTGCCTGGCTCTGCCTCCCAAGTGCTGGGATCAAAGGTGTGTGCCACCGCCGCCACCACCACCATGAAAGAGTCAATTCCCTTATACCAGAGCCTTTCACTGAATCCCATCATACCTGTTCCCCCAGCTATAAGGATTGGTATTACCTTTTTGTTTTAGCTAACCTGGCTCCCAGACAATCTGGGGAGTCTTTCAGAAGCAAGACAACCACTGAAAGTAGCTGTTCCAAATAGTGAGCACTCTTCTCTTCACAACTTCCTGTTTCTAAAAGCATGTAGGTAAGGGCTTCAAGGGAATGTGAAGATTTGAGAGCAGAATGTCAAAAATAAGAACCATACTTCATGTAGCTTCTGAGCACTAGTGTGGTCTATTCTCTCAGTCCTGTGAGGCGAGACACTGCAGGCTTCCACCTGTTGCCAGCCAGGCGACTCTGCTGCCTAATGCCAGTTACATCTCCTTAGGCTTGCAAAGAGCTATGTTTCTAGAAGCCTCATCCATATACATTAGTTCTTGGCTTCTGGGGCCGAAAAGTAATTTGGTTAGCCTGACTCTACCTCAAAAGGTATCCATGAGCAGTTTTAATACCTGAGTAATACTAACGTAAGTTTACCAAACACTACAGTGTGTCATTCACTAGTTCCTCCTAGAAGCTTAGATAATGTTGAGGTAATAAACAAGGATATCAAAATAAGTGTACCACAGGTTAATAATTCAGCATCTAAAATTTCCCTAAAGGCACAAGGGTTTATATTTTAGGTGATATTCTTTGCGAGAGGATCACAAAGATCTCTACATGTTTTAAACACTATTAATTCTTGTTCTAATGGCCACCATCTGTGAATTTAAATATTCAAAAGCCCGTTACCACTCCTTTCTAAACTGCTGAAACCATAAACCCCAACTAAAACTGCTATGCATAAAAATATTTGAAAATAACTATTCACATTTGTTTAAACTGATTTAAATCTAATCTCACTATCTATAAGAAAGTTGGCTATTGATCATTCATTACCTCAAACCCAGCAGTGCCACGGACAGTTACAAATGTCCCAGAGACTGCCTCTCAGCATGCCTGGGCCGTGCAGTCAGCATGTTGCCACTGCCTATACGAAATTTTGATCTTGGCTTTCTGAAACTGTTAATAAATTAATCAAAACGTGGCCAAAATTCTTTCAGTTTCAGATTGTAAATGATGCTTCTAACATTTAATATGTCCTTTCAGGAGGAAATTGGCCCTTTAATTTTTACATAGCTTAGAGAGATAAAAAGCCAACAGGTCTGTCAGGGGTGATTTCTCTTTGAGTGATAAGTTTTCTCTAAGGTCATGTATATGTATTAGCTTGTCCGGAGTGGCTTTTCCTTTTGAAAGATGAGGTGCAGACAAACTTGGTTCTTAATCATAAGGTCAGTCTGGGCCAATATTTTATAGTCTACCATCAAAGTACCAGTCTAGATTATTCCCTTCATGGTGGTAGACTAATTGTATTTCCTCGTATATAAAACTAGCTCCAAACCATCTTTCACTGGGAAAAAAAAAAATACTGGCATCTATGCTTTTATCCAACACTGCTATGCTTACGATGAACTGTAACCTCCAAGGAGACAGAGCCTGCGAGATTCCCCTGAGGCATGAGTCTCATCTCTGTCAATTCCAAACACTTCTGCTTCCTGTGATAAACAACTGTTCACTTCATTGTCTACCGAAGTAAAAGGATTCTATTTTTATTAATTCTGTCATGCTAGCGACTGTTCACATCCCCTATTAATGCCATCACAATCTCACCACCAACATAATAAATCAGGATACCTGCTCAAAGTGTTCTACTGACTTCTGGTCTCACACATGGCCAGACTTTGTTGCTGCAGGGACAGTGATAACAACAGAAATGTGATACTGCATCTTGCATAGCTTGGGTCCTGGAACCTTGACTAGTAGTAGCATTGACTAGTAATAACCTTAACTAGTAGCATTGACTAGTAGTAACCTTGACTAGTAGTAGCTGATTGACTAGTAGTAACCTTGACTGTAGTAGCATTGACTAGTAGTAACCTTGACTAGTGGCATTGACTAGTAGTAACCTTGACTAGCATTGAGGGAATGAGGAAACAGCAGACACATGGACACAGAAAAGTGGGATCTGGTTATCTGGGCTTTGAGTAGGAAAACTGTAGCATCCCAGAAGATGAGCATATTAATTAAATACAGTTGATCAGGCAGGTGGGGTTATTGCATCCAGCTTAACTAGGAGGCAGGGTTATTACATACAGATAAAGAGGTAGGGTTTATGGTGTATGGCTGAATCAAGGGGGCAAACTTGGCTAATCTACAGAGCAGTCTCTTGTGCTGGAACAGTCTTCAGGCTGCTTAACCATCCAGGGAAAGAAAGCTACAGTGGGTTTTTCTGAGTACACGGTCAATATTCACACTTGGACTAGGAGCCAAGGCTCTGTTGTCATGTCTGACTCATGCAGGGAAGGCTTTGCCACCCCCCTCCTCTGAGACTGAGACACTGGCTCTTGACATGGCCTGCTCATGTCAACAACACACATCACTCAGGAAAATCCAGGCAGCCGTTCACACAAGGGTAATGAATGCTTTGCAAAAGCAAAGCAAATGCCAATTTCTACACAGACAGACAGGAAGTTTTAGGTTTCATGGCCACCTGGTATTTCATGTTCAACGTTAACCTGTGCACATCTAAATGTTCTAAAGAACCTTAGAGTAAGCAATCTTCAGGAACTTTCTGCTCTTTCTCAGTGAACATCTCGGAACATTCTCCTTAAACATTCCCTAATGCTATTTTTTAATACCAATATTTTTTAAGATTTTTATTTTATCATGTGTATGCCCGTTCGTCTATGTGTGCACATGTGCACTCGAGTGCAGAAGATGCGTGCCCTCAGAGGCCAAAAGTAGGCTTCAGATTTCCTGGAGCTGGAGTCACAGGCATTAGTCATCTACTTGACATAGGTGCTAGGAGTCACAGGTCATCTCCAAAGAGTAGCGTGTGCTCTTCTGACCCAAATAAATTCACATGTAAAAGTGTGCACGCTTACACATCTGTTCTTCACAGGGCTCTTGTGGGCAAGGACTAGAAATGCGCCAAATCTTCTCTTACTTGTCAGACAAAAGCTTTAACTCCTCATCCTTTTTGGACAGAGTTGCGGGCTGACATGTATCAGAGATGTTGGGACTGGAGTTACTGCTTTTATGAGTCTTGTGCTATAAGAAAGAGGAGAATTAAGCTAGTTTTCAAAAGAGAAATGTAAGGTACTTTTTGCCCATGTGATAGAATTGATAAATGTTCAGGTCAATACCCCTCCCCCCTTTCCTCTAATATGATGTCGCTGTTAGCCAGTACAAGGACAGTAACTTCCATTTGCAGATTATCTATAATGCTCAGGATACTTTATAAAAATTATCTCAATGCATTTTCTACTTACTTATGAAGCCAGCCTTTGATTTATACACACCCACTTCCACACCAGGTCCCAGACTCCTGTCTCTATAAGATGTGCAATCTCCCCCACCTGTGTCTACCTCTCTAGATAAATAGATAAGCCAACCTGTCCCCTTTGAGGGGTTGTGAAATAGCAGTAACTATCAAGAAGATGAGAAATCCAGAACTCAAACTTTTTTTGCCCAAGTCTGGAACTTTCTCTTAAAAAAGCAATTCAATCAAAAGGAGCAGTTTCAGTGCCACATTTGTTAGATAGTTCTGAGAATCTCGGTGTTTAGAACAGCTTGCTTCCTCGATTTATTTCTTCCCGGAGTCCATTCTCCCTCATCTTCCCTTTTCCAAAAGGGCCTCCATGGAGCCATTTCAAATGAAAAGCCCAGGCAGACTGCGTTTCTCCTCTCTAACACGGTTTTATTCAGGGCCGTCATCCCTGTCTGATCACGGGCCAGCCTTGCTTTACACACACCCACTTGCACACTCAGTCCCAGACTCCATGTCTCTATAAGACATGCAATCTTCCCCACCTCGTGTCTACCTCCATCCCTTCAGCCACTTCCTCTCAAATTCTCGTTCCTGAATAACTCTATGGAGCACACACTCGAGTCCTGTCTCTCCCTCCAGCGCCATCACTAGCCCCACGCCTTGCCTACAAATCCCAGAAGGCACCGGAACTGCCATCCCATCTTCCCCTAACAATCCCCAAGTTACTCTCTTCCTTTCACTGTCAAGAAGCTCTTTCTCTAATTCTTCATAACACTGAATACTCTCCCCTAAGAAATAATTCTCCAACTCTGTGTGTATAGAAATACAAATTCTTTTCTGCCTGTTTTACACATACCCTTTAAGGTCTCAGCCTATAATCTTTTTCCCTTGATAAGAATCTACACTGGGTCTCCTGTATTCCTCCCTGGAGGAACCTTACTTTTTCCTTCAAGGTTATTAACACAATTATAATGCTAATGTGATAGTGAGAGATCTCTGGTGCTCAGAACCCCAGGAAGTCGGGGAAAGTGAAAAGACATACTTTACTTGTATACATATTTACCTATATATACACTATTGTATGTATAGCATGCACCTACCATACATAAAGACTGCACACATTAAATATTTGCCAAATGAATTATATGCAGACTGCCTAAGAGTACTGTGTGTACCCTGCTTTTCATCTAAGTTGAGAGTAAACATTTATTCTTCCCTGGAGACCTCCAAAGGTAGTAGTAAGAAATCCAGGAAAGGCATAAGCAAGCTGTTTGTATTCACGTTGGATATCACGTTTTATTGTTTCTTCTCTCTCCCAGTCCTGTTCCACTACCCCCCACCCCCATTTCTTCCTCTTCTCTTTCCATTTCCCTTTCTCCTCTTAAAGAGGTAGTTCCTAAAGCTTCAGGCTACATCCAGCATCCTACTTTAGATCTTTATTCAGCAAAGCAGCAAATGAGATAGAAATTGAGATAGAGGCCCCTAGCGGTGTAGCTTTTAGAAGGCACCCACTGTGCTCCCTTGACTGGTTGAAGCTAAATGAGTCCTGAGGTCTTTGGAGGACCCCTGCTTGTCTTTGATAAGCAGCTGTGGCTGCTTTGGGGAATGAAAAGCAGTTGTCTCGTCCCTCCTCAGTTTCCACCCTCTACTGTATCATGTAGCTTCCCCTTCTCTAGAGTCTCGACCCTGTGCATGCCGCAAACGACTTCCTTAGACACCTGTGGCCATGACTTGAGGGAGGCACCAGACCTGTGAACAAGCAGCGTCTCTGACTACATTCTTCAGCTTGCTGGAAACATTGTAGCACTCTCAAGTTTGTGGCTCTCGAGAGGTTATGAAAGAAAAACTACCAAGCCACGCGCTTGATACAGGCAGTGGGGAGGAATGAGCTTTCCTTCATAAGAATGGATCTGTTCTAGATCTGTGTTATAGCTGCCTTCCTGTAAAGTCCCCATGAGCTTTGTCCTGTCTGAGCATCCTGGCTGCTGCTTGCCTGCTTAAGACTGAAACTTCCCCACATGACACAAGCAACGTGTCACCCACTGTGGGGACCTGTTTGGTTGGGTCTCAGACTTCTTGTTTCTCAGGTAGTTCCTTAATGTTTATTAACCCTGAAGAGATCCTTAAAAGTTGGTTCTCTTTGGTTTGGGTTTGTTGCTTTGTTTGAGGTTCTTGCTTTGTTGTTTTGGGGGATCGGTGTTTGTTTGATTTTTAAAAGCAGGGTCTCATGATGTAGTCCTGGCATGAACTCACAGAGATCCTCCTGCCTCTGCATCTTAGTGCTGGGATTAAAAGCATATGCTACCACACCCAGCAAAAGACCATTTTGTATGCCATGGAATTGTTCCAAAGGTCTTACCATCCAAATAGAATCTCAGGGATACACGGGCAGCCTTTCCCACAAAATTCTCTCACAGAGGAAAGAACAGGAGGGCCTACAAAATGCTTCAGTTTGGCTAATCAAACTGAGGAAATATTTTAAAAATGTATTAAATAATCTACCTGTGGGAAAAAGTAAGACTTAGTTAAATTTTCATAATTGTGTGGTTCAGATGTTCCCACATGTAGTTGGTGCTCTTACATACAGATTATAAACCTTGATCCAGAGCACCATAGATAATATAAAATCGAAGGAAGGGTAATCTTGAAATCCTCCACAGATTAAGTGACTGGAACTATATATGGAAATGTAGCCAAGGATACCAGGAAGCTGTGTAGCTCCCTCTCGGCCTCCCTGGGGGGGGGGGGGGCGGGCGGCGGGGGCGGGGACAACCTCACACCATGTTCCCTATATGCAAACATTAACTGCAACCTCTGAGAGACGTAAGTCCTTCCCGTGCATGGCTTTGAAGTTTCTGCTCCTTTTTTCTCTTAGCTAAGGAAAGACACTGATTGCATTTCATATCAACAAATAAGCATCATACCAGTCAGCAGTATGCTCTCACAATAACCCCACGGAGAGGAGCTGGTGTGAATCTTTGCAAGCGAGTCTGCTATGTTGGCAGTTACGATTGCTGTAGTAGCCTATGACACACACACGCCCTTCCTTTTTACAAAGTCACCCAGCCAAGGTTGCATGAACCATGTTGTGTTGAATTCATGATTAAACCCTGGTAGACTCCACAATGCTGATAAATAGCCACGTCAGGGTAATATACATTATAGCGGATGCATAAAAAAAAAAAATAATAAAGTATTTCAGATAAAAGTCTTGAAAGCAGCAGAACAAGTCTTAAAAACGTGCCCTTATATTTTACAGACTTAAATTTTAATTTGTACTGGGACATTTACTTATTGTGCTTTCAAAATTAAAAATCTTACAGAGATATTTACAAATAAAAGTGGATTTTTTTTTTACCATTTGAAATATAATAGTTTTAGACCTAAGTGCATTTTTTCGACTGCCTATACTCCTCACTATAAAAAAATAAATAAATAAAGCACAAAACATCAACTATTTAACGTTGAGTGCTTCAGAAAGTTCTGAGTTAGAAGAAAGAAAGTGGGACAATAAATTCATTACCATCCTCTAGTGCTTAATCACTGTGGCATTTTTATTGATTTAAATTATGGTAAATCTACTCAGTCCAGGAGAGTGAGAAATGACTTTCCTGGAATCCTCCTACCTCTTTTTTTCTTTACTCTCGACATGTCTTAAATATACCAGAGAGCTCTCCACAGATTTCCAGACAGTGCCCTGCAGCCCAGATCCCCATGAGAACCCAGATATTAGAACTCCAGCTTGCCTAAGAAGAAAAGAGGTAAGGGTCCAGGAAAGCACATCTGTGTTTATGTAAGAGTTCTTACAATGTCATGACCTCACAGTTCCAGTTAGGGCTTTAAAATGAAACAGTAGCTTAGCTTTTGCATTTTGATAAAAACTCTTGCTCTCTCTCTATTTCTATTGGCATGGACAAAATATACATTGTAGTTGTGAGACCATTTGTTACTGTTATTAAATGACTGAGGTGGGGTATTTTTAAAAGAAACAAAAGGGCTTATTTGCCTGTTTGGCAGGCCTATTAGTGTGGCTTCTGGTGAGCCTGATGGGTAATATCATGACAGGGGTATAGCTGATCCATTGCCAGGTGGGATACCAAAAGGTAGCACCAGGCTCAACCCAACTTTGATTGTCTTTCTGTCTTAGCGTTCCCCCATTACTATGACATTTAAGCTCACAGTTAAGGGTATGGTTCATCAGAAACTGAAAGCTACAGGAGCTTGAAGCAACTGGTCGTATCACATCTACAATGAGGAACAACCAGCATTGACTGCAAGCTGCTGCCCGGCTCCATTGCTGCAGACCGGATCCCAGCCAGGGAATGGTGCTGCCCATAGTAGGCAAGTCTTCCTACCTTAATGTAATCAAGGCAGTGCCCCACAGATATGCCCAGAGGTCCTTCCCTTCTTTCAAGCTGATAATTATCATTAATCATCACACGGTTTTCTGTTTTTACTTTATGAGTTGCCAAGGAGCAAACCCAGAACTTCATATATTACGTATTAGACAAGCACTCTACCCTGAGTCACTTCCCCAGCCACAATATGCTTCTTAGAGCTCAATTTACATGACTGGCACTCAGTCTGGCAGTTTCAATGACTTAGAGACCTCCCCCTGGGCTCCACCTTGCCAAGGTTCCATCAGCTTCCCTGTCACCTTATTGTCCCCTAAGCTTTCAGTACACCAACCATTGGAAAGAAACACATCCATAGCTTATGTAGCTGGAGTCCATAACCCTCATTTCCCAAACTAGTGGGCTCTTCATTTGGTATGTATAGCAATTTGGGGAAATTTTCCTCTCTAGTCTTTAGAATTATTTCATAATTGCCCCATTTTCAGATTGTGGTAGTATACCTGATAATGTCATATAATTTATACACAACAAAGAATTTCATACCTTTGAAATACTCTTCATACCTAAACTTGGTTGAGAAACAGATGCCTAAGGAAGACCTATCTCACCAAACAGGTGGGAAACACATTTATAAGAAGCTTCTAAGACTGTGAGTCACAATCCCTTTGGGAGTATTGAAAGACCCTTGGCAGGAGTCACATAACAGATATTTGCATTCCAATTCATAACAGTAACAAAATTACAGTAATGAAGTAGCAACAAAAAACAATTTTATGGTTGGGATCACCACAACGAAGAACTGTGTTAAAGGGTCGTAACCTTAGGCTGAGAACCGCTCCTCCATATAAGGCTCCTTGAAGATGGACATAAACAAAGTTATTACATGCAGCATAGTCAGATGCTATCATCACTCTCCAGGGTTAGGGGGACATTGGGACCCTCCTTAGTCAACTCTTTTTCAAACATATATGGTAACAAATAATGTCCTTCGAACCAAACCCATAGCTTAGGGCGCCATGTCGTTCCTGCCCTCACCCCACACTAGACCTGTGTATACATGAGTTCTCCAAGAGTGATCAGGAAGGCTGGAGACGTGATTCTGTGGTAGAATACTTGGAATGGATGAAACTTAGGGTTTGTTCCCTAGCACCACAAGAAAGAGGAAAAGGAAGAGGAGGAGGAAGAGAAACAAGTAGATAGGAAGAAGTGTGGTGGTTAGTGCTAATTGCCCACTTGATGCAATCTAGAGTTATCTGGGAGATGGGCTCCCCGGCATAGCTATGGGAGCTTATCTTAACATGGATTTCAGGTCTATCCAGTGGGCTTTGTTGAGCAAGAGAATGAAATTAGACTGTGAAAGCACTGTGCAAACTATAATTGACCTTTAAAATGTAAAGAATATTAAATAATTTTTAAGATTCATTCAGCATCCAAATTTATCTTAATTTATTCGATTCTGATAGCTAACTGATTCTCTATCTCTACCCAGTATAGGTCAATTTTTATATAATTGGAAGTTTCACTTACTTTATAATTAATAAATTTAAGCTATGTACTGAGGCTCTAGTAAGTGAGGGTTCTGGACACTGGAGTGTGACCTTATTGGTTCTATCCGGGTGTCCCACTGCCTCAAGCTAAGGATTCCTCTCGTGCCTTTGCTCTCCTCGGCTTTCTTTGTTTCCTCACTGACAGAACATTGGTTACCTTAATACCCAGTAGCCACACTGTCCTTTTATGAGATCGAGCTGTGTATTTATTTAAACCTCTATGTTTGTCCAAAGTTTAGTTGCTGTTTAGTTTTATGTCTCCTTCTTATAAATATCCAAAGAGGTGATTTAAAAAAAAAAAAAAAAAGTAAATATGTGGCATATATTTTAAAGCATATCTGGGGACTTAGAAAATAGCTCAGTCAACAATATTTTCCATGCAAATATTAGGAGCTGAGGTAAAGGCCTGGCACTCACATCCTGGAGTGCATATGCTTTTAATTCAAGTCTGGAGAAGCAGAACCTGGCAGGTCCCTGGAGTTCACGGGCAAGCCAGTCTAGCTTAATTCGCTGGCCCTGGGTCCCAATGAGAGACCCTATCTCAAGAGATAAAGTGGAACCAGCTAAATGGCTTATCAGATAAAAGCTGTCAGTGTGAAATCAGTCATTGCAGCCCAATGCAGCCCTACTCCCACAAACTGTCCTTTGATGTGTATATGTATGTCATCATATACACAGACACACACATATACACACAGAGAATGAATATATGAGAGACAGACAGACAGACACAGATTTTTGAAGAAGACAAAGTGAACACTGCCCAAAAGCAAGACTACAGGTTGACCTCTAATCTCCACATGCACATGCATATTTGTGCACGGCATCTGCAGGTACACTGCATGTACACCTCTGGTGCAATACACACACACACACAGACACACACTTCTGACAGTTCCTAGGGAAACTGTCTTTGGGGAAAGTTAAGTGGTCGATACTCATTTGTCTTATTTCAGATCTGACTACAGAGATCTAGCACATGCTGATGTCTGGCCATAAACACACAGCCGAGTGTAGCTGGGGATGCCTGAGACAGCTCAAAAGGCCTTTGAGCCATTAATTCTCCCCGGAGAACCTGACCTTCCTCAAAGTCTCAGGAGGCTGAGTTTCCTAAGTACCAGGAACTATTTTCAGGGCGGCAGACACTTGCTCTTATGTAAGCGGCTTCTCTGCCTCCGCAGAGCCCGGTGGAAACATATCCGTTTCCTGGATGGATAACTTATTGAACTCTGGAAAGCTTGACAGGGTCTGTTTTAAGCCTGAGCAGGAATGTCGATGTCTTTGGAAGGATGGTAGCCTGTGATGGTCGGTTGGTAGCTGTGGGTAATATGTCAGGTGGTTTTAGCAGCTGGGGCAAGCATTTTTCACCTTAGAGGCAAATATTTCTACTTTCCCAAAGTTTGGCCCTTTAAATAACAGTCTGACCGTTCACACTCTCTGAAGCAAGAAAAGGCATAGACTTGATTTCTCTGAAAAGTTTTTCTTTCCCCTAAAGACTTTCCATTAGCAGCGACAGTAAAAATAACCTTCTAGAAGTTCTGCAGAAGGGACCCAGTGGTATCTGACAGTATGGCAAGTCCCCATGCCTTAGCTTAGGAAGTTCGTTAGAAAATGTAGTGGACTTCTTTTCTTTTCCTTTATTTTAAAGTTGAAATTTTCTTTGTCAATTAGCAGTACTTATGTTAGAGCCCTATCGCTACTTTTCCAAAAGGCATGTGTAAATGTCTATACAAACCATGTCAGCCTGTCAAATTAATTCTGATACCTGTCATATGAGCCCCATTCTGGTCCCATCCTGTTCCTATTCCTTGACAGGGCTTCAGTTCCATCACTTAGTTTTGAGCTCTAACTTCTCCTCAACTAAATTTGTGGTAGAGCATGACTCTACAGGGGGTTGAGCAAAGCAGGGACCCAAAGCAGGGACCATCTTCACAGCGGCAAAACTATAGAACTCATATGTTCTCATATCAAGAGTTATTAAGAAGCTACATCAATTAAGGTGGTGTGGGACCATGTTCTTGCACAGCACTAGGGATTTTTCTAATTAGGGCAGCGAGGGAATGAAAAAAGACAGACATGTGGATATAGGAAAGCCAGGATTCAGTGGTCTGAGCTCTGTGATGGAGAAGCCACAGCACCTGGGAAACCCGGTATCTTTTTTTATATACAGTTGAGCAGGGAGGTGGAGGTAGTGCACCCTCCTGGACAAGGAGGTTGATATTATGGTATATAGCTGGCATAGCTAATGGCAGTAGAATTCTCTGTCTGGAGCTAGTCTTCAGGCTATTACATGAGGCTTGTAGGCAGAGAGCTCTGGTAGACATTTTCTGAGCATATTGTCCACAATCACTCTTGGATCAAGCAGGGGTTCTGCCATCCCTCTCAGCTTCCCCAGGAAGCCTTTGTCATTCCCATGGGTGTGAGGCATTTGGGGCCCTTGGCATGGCTGCACTCAAGTCAGATAATACACATCCATGTAAGACTTAGTCCCTACAGTGTGGTCCTGACATTACAAAGGATTAGGAAATAGAATTAAATGCCCAGAAATAGATACGTAGGCACGAGGAAGCAGACATTTGATTTGGGTGGCATTATCATGCAAAAAGAGAAAAACAATACCTGTTTAATTAAAATCAAATAAACTCCAGATGGCCCATCTAAATGTGAAACTACATCAAAGATGGTAGGGAAAACATAGGAGAATATCATCGTGATGTAAAAAAAAGCAAAGACTTTTAAAAAAATTAAATAAAGTTTATGTAGCACAAAAAATTGAGTAATAAAATTTCTAAAACCAAACCTAGTGTCGCATACTTGGAATCCCAGCTTAATTTTTTTAGATTTATTTATTTTATATGCATAATTGATATATGTGTTTGTGTGTGCATGTCTGTGTACCACTTTCGTGCCTGGTCCCATGGAATCCAGAAGATGGTGTTGGAGCTCAGGGAATTGGCATTAAGGATAGTTGTAAATGGCCATATGGTGCTGGGAACTGAACTTGGATCCTCTAGAAGAGCAGAAAGTGTCTCTAACCACTAAGTTAACTCTCCAGTCCTAGCATTTGTGTTTTATAAATCTAACAAACCAGTAAGTCAGATATTGTAAGAGAAAGACAGAGAAAGCAAAGAACACTTGAACAGCCGATAGAAGAGTCAAACGGCCAATAAGTCCACGAAAAACTTTATTCATCAAGTTAATGCAACTGGTACACAATATAATATCACCATGCACTAAACTGAGAGGTTTTTTGTTTGTTTTGTTTTTTTGTTTTTTTGTTTTTTCGAGACAGGGTTTCTCTGTGTAGCTCGGGCTGTCCTGTAACTCACACTGTAGACCAGGCTGGCATCGAACTCAGAAATCCACCTGCCTCTGCCTCCCAAGTGCTGGGATTAAAGGCGTGCGCCACCACCGCCTGGCCTCCGAGAGGCTTTTATATTAGAGTTGAGGATTCAACTCCTCTCCTTGTGCTTGCACGGAAAACAGTTCATTCACCAGGCGTCTCTCCACTTCCCATTTTAAAGGTTTTTTTTTTTTAATTGCTAATAATTTTCTTTTATGTTATCTACAACAAACACAGCCCATGAAAAGTAGATCAGACTGCACCTTCCATGTTCAAGTCTTAAATCCTATTTATTTCTGGAAAGTTGAAGCATACAGTTGCCACCTTCATGGTGCTGACAGAAGAGACCGAAGCCAGTAAAATTCGTAACGTGCCTGAGGCTACCCTGAGGTTGGATAAATCCCGGTTGGTGATGGATCTTAGCCCCTGTGGCATGCTTATCCTGAAGGCTTCATCGACTGCAGTAACTATACTTCCTATTTTCATATAGCTGCATTTTTTTAAATAGGCTGCTTACGGTATTTTTAAACCTTTTACTCGAGGTGGAACAGCATAGAGAATGTGCAAATCCTGAGTTTCCACTCGATACCGTCTCAGAAACTGAGCACATCTAAGCAATCACACCCAGACTTGGAATATGATCAGCATCAAAAACTACACTCTGATATACTCTGGTCACCCTCCAGCTGAAGGGCAGCCGTTAGTCTGACTTCCAACAGAATACACTAACTTTGTTTCACTTTATACTTAAAAATAAACCTAAGTTTGGCTTCTTACGTTCAATATTATTTGCGTGAGTTTCATATTCATGTTGCTGGGGGTTGATTTTGATAGTTTGTTCTCTTTGTTGTATACTATTTCACAAAGCAAATATGTCCACAATTCATTTATTTTAATGCTTAGGTCTCTCTCTCTCTCTCTCTCTCTCTCTCTCTCTCTCTCTCTCTCTTTCTCTCTCTCTCCCTCTCTCCCTCTGTCTCCCTCATTTTTTTTTGTTTTTATATTCATTCCTATGGAAATCCATAAATAAGGTTGCCATAGGGTAGGTCTGTGCTTACCTTCCAGAGATAATGACAAAGGGCTTCTGACCACCTAGGGCTCATATTGAGTGCTTGGTTCCCAGTTGGTGGAACTGTTTGGGAAGAATTAGGAGGTGTGGCCTTGCTAGAAGAGGTGTGCTGCTGGAGGTGGGCATTGAATTTTGAAAAGACTTGCTGTCTTAGTCAGGGTTTGTATTCCTGCACAAACATCATGACCAAGAAGCAAGCTGAGGAGGAAAGGGTTTATTCGGCTTACACTTCCACATTGCTGTTCATGACCAAAGGAAGTCAAACAGGAACTCACACAGGGCAGGAACTTAGAAGCAGGAGCTGATACAGAGGCCATGGAGGGATGTTACTTACTGGCTTGCTTCCCCTGGCTTGCTCAGCTTGCTTTCTTATAGAAACCAGAACTACCAGCCCAGGGATAGCACCACCCACA
The DNA here is from genome assembly GCA_021653895.1 of Mastomys natalensis. Lineage (NCBI taxonomy): Eukaryota > Metazoa > Chordata > Mammalia > Rodentia > Muridae > Mastomys > Mastomys natalensis. Next base: position 195,045 of record JAJTUV010000892.1, read on the forward strand.
ATGGGCTGGGTCCTCCCACCCTTGATCACTAATTGAGAAGATGCCTGACACCTGGATCTCATGGAGGCATTTCCTCAAGGGAGGCTTTCTCTATGGTAACTCCAGCTTGTGTCAGCTTGACACATAAAATCAGTCAATATACTTACCGTTCCCCATCTCTCTTTCCCTCTCTCCTCTCTGTCTTCCTCCCCACTCCTACTGTTAGCCTTTGCTTCTCCATCCCAGACTCTATGAAACCGTAAGCCCAAATTAAATACTTTCTTTTGTAAGTTGCCTTGCCCATGGTGTCTTATTACAGCAATAGAAAAGTAATGAAGACAGCCTCCAAAGAGGGCTGTATGCATTCTGGCCACGCCACATGGTCACAGGAGCCATTCAGTTTATTGTGTGGTAATAACTCAAATCTGTTGCCTGGGTATGAGGCAGGAGAAGAGGGACAAATGAGTCAGGTAGATCCTGCAGCCTTGTTGGGCAGCCAGAGTAGCCAAATCAGTTAGCTCCAGAGTCAGGAGAGACTGTCTCAAAACATCTGGTGGAGGGCGAGAGAAGGGACCTGAGAGTGGCCCTTGGCTGATCTGTATCCACATAAGCAAGCACTCCCTCCCGCTTATGCATGCAGAGATTAGCAACCTAAGAACATTTTACTGGAGGTTCACCATACTGAAGATGGTTGGAATTATTACAGATATCGTTTTCACAGCATCTCATTAATAAGAAAAAAAATTCTTTTAGTCAATAGGTAAACTGAAAGTATTTCTACCTGGAGGATTATGAAGCAAGCAAAGCTACCTTGGCATATATAGACTTTCTGCTCCGCCTGGGAAGTTGTAACCAGGTCTTGGCATTCATTGAAATGCAGTGCTGAGAAGCAGAAAACCTGATTAACCAAAAAGAAAACACTAAAGAGTGTTTCTCATACAATCCTCAGCGTAGCCCTGTAATTACGTAGCCTGTAAATCAGAGCACCATGCAAAGGCTTCAATCCTGGTGCAAATATCTTAATGACTGAGATGTCTTTCACCATGAATAATTTACGTCTACATGATCCATTTTTTTTTCCCAACTGTGCTTCGCTACAGCAGAATAAACTAATCATCTGTCTGTGGCTGGTTCTTGATATTTCTTCCTGAGTTTCCCTCTGTTTCTTTTTCTCCTGTTGACACAATCCATTTTTCCTCCTGCATTTTTTAAAATAATAGTACCTCATACTTCCACCCTGTCCACTTGTTTCTACTTCTCCCTTGCATCTTGTTAGCAATTCTTAGCATGCAGCCAGCACTCTGGAGCCCCTACTTTTCAGATCTTGTGAGAATGGAATTGGGTGGCATCGAGGGAAATAGGCTTAGCACACAAGCTAGTCTAAGCATCTCGATGGTATTGTGGGAAAACATTTATTATGGAAAGCAATCGCCAGAAAAAGCTAGTGCTCAATTAAGCATTAACACTTGTAGATCCTCTTCTGTGAGGCAGAGAGCAACTTCCACAAGTGTAATTCTGGGAAGTGGCACTTGCTAACATAGTTCTGTTGTTTTCCTAGAGCCTGTTAAAGTAAAATCAACTGAGAAGCATTGAGATTAGATTCTAGCTCATCTATTGGGCTCAACCTAAACCTAACCATATGAGTTCTCCTTGCTCAGGTGTCACTGCTATTCATGGTTACGGAATAGCCATCAAAGAGTTTCAAGTGTGGATTACAACGATGCCCAATACAAATTCTGTATCTTCAGGACCATTGACCCTGTGCCTAAAGTCATAGATATTCTTCAGTTCATTTCATTGATAAATAAGTGGGCACCTATCATGTATGAGCTTGTCTTGTAGACACTGTAGATTTACTAGCATGAAAGGAGAATAGGAATTCCCAAGCTACTTCTAGGAATTGAAAACAGGAATTCCAGACTTTATGGGTCATTAATTAGCAGCAACCTAGAAAACAACTGTTGAATATCATACATTAAAAGCATTACAAAACAATATGGCTCTATTAGAGTGTGTCACAGGCAGGTTGGCATGAGTTTGCAGGTCAGAGAATCCCTGTAGACGTGGCATTAGAGCAGGGAAACGGAGCAGGGAAAGACAGACCAGTTGAGGGTTAGGTTGTGTCCAGGACTCAGATCCTAGAAGATAGAGAGCAAGAACAGAATGGTGGAAAATAAAGTTGAAGCAACAAGCAGCATCTGGATCGCACAGGTCCGCACGTGCAGTAAGAGCTTTTTCTCTGCAGAAAGGTTTTAGGTATGGGGCAAAAATAAGAGTTTGTCTTTGAAAGATTACTTTGAATTGGGAAGGTGAAAATCATGAGAAGACTCTGGCATCTAAAATGGTGGCAACTTGAACTAAAAAGGTGTCTTAGTTAGGGTTTGACTGCTATGAACAGATACCATGACCAAAGCAAGTCTTATAAAGACAACATTTAATTCGGGCTGACTTACAGGTTCAGAGGTTCAGTCCATTATCATGGGCTGAAGGCAGGAACATGGCAGCATCCAGAAAGGCATGGAGCAGGAGGAGCTGAGAGTTCTACATCTTCATTTGAGGGCTGCTATGAAGAGACTCACTTCTAGGCAGCTAGGACAAGGGTCTGAAAGCCCACACCCACAGTGACACACCTACTCCAACAAGGCCACACCTCCTAATGGTGCCATTCCCCGGGCCAAGAATATACAAAACCGTCACAAAAGGTAAAAAAAAGTTGAAGTTGAGCGTTATTTCAAAAGTAGACTCAAGATGAATTAGTGGTGATAATGGAGAACATGGCGTTAGGAAGTGATTCCTGGGCTCAGGTTTGTAAGATGTAGAACAATGTGAGCCATCATGGGGAGAAGCAAGTCAGGAGAAGTGACAGAGTGGACGTTATCACCATTCAGGATTGCTTATGACCTAGTGAAGGGTCATTCTACACGGCAGAAGAACTCGGTGAGATGTGTGTTGGGAAAGTCAATTTAGTAGTGGCCATGGAGCATGGAATTATGGGTTACCACTGCGAGAGGAAGGGAATGAACTCTGATCATCAAACTGCTGTCACCACAGGTGGGATCTAGATCTTCCTTCCTTTCAGTTCTTTCCCTGCACAAGTACAAATTGCATTCTGATGTGACCTCTTGCAGTTCTAATCTGAAAACCATTTAATATGAAGACTTTATGTTACATGATATATGTTTGAAGGTTGAACACCATCTCTCAGACTGTTCATTAATATTTTTAAGCTCTAAGAAGAGTTTAGTCCTGAGGTATCTCCTTCCATCACCATGAACGTCAGTTGTTTAGAATCCTGTTTATGTACAATAGCTCGCCCCATCTCATCAGTTGAAGTCTCAGATGTTGGTTCTAGCTATTGTGTATTTTGTGAAGTTAGTTCCCAGCCTTCTTTGACGTTTCTCTGGCAGACCAGTGGCCTCTGACTTAGGTGGCATCACAGTTACTCTGTAAACTTGTTGCCTTTATAGATAGCCCTAGATAGCCCTTGTTGCCTTTATAGATAACCCTAGAATTAGGAATGAAGACGATGGGCTCTTCAGCAGTCAGTAGCTGCAGCTGTGTGGTGAATTCAGCAAGGACCACGCTCTCTGCCTCCAGCTCTGGACCACAATGCCTCTTCCCTCAACTATAGCTCTACATTTCTTCGCTCAGAATTTGGAATCATTCTACTTTAAAAGAGACTCGTTTCTTCCATATTGATGTCCCCCGCCCCAAGTAGAAATAATGCATATATCTGTATGTCCTTAACAAGAGCAATCCTAGAAGGGAGACCTTGATTCTAGTTTCCAGTCACCTAGATATGCCAGCGTAGCTATAAGGTGGTCTTGTCCCCCTCTAGATTAATGGTGACAAAGTAGAGTCATCTGCCCAGCTATGTGATAGCCCCATTCCTATTATTTCTTCCTACAAAAATGACTAATATTTAGTCTTTATTATAATTAAAATGTTAGATCCAAACAGGGATATGAATGTCAGTATTTTGATATATCTGTAAGATAGGAAAAAACAACTAAAGTGATTATAAAGAATTTTTTTTACATTCTGAAATACTTTTTTATTGGATATTTATTTACATTTCAGATCCTCTCCCACCCAGGATCCCCAATCCCATCCCCCCTCCTCCTGCTTCTATGAGAATGTGCCCCACCTACCTAGCCACTCCCACCTCCCTATAAAGAATTTTAATCTCCGGATAGACTCTTTTAAACCTGATCTTTAATCATGATAGAAGCTGTATATAAGAGTGTCCATTATCCAAAATACATGGAGCAAGATGAATAATGTGTTGATCTGAATTTTTTTTCCTGATTTTGCATCATTTGCATATATGTAGTAAAGTTGTAGAGAGATCAGACAAGTATAAGCATGAAACTCACTTGTGATTCATATATACATTATGCCACAGTTTCAAGTAATTTTCTGCAATATTTTAAAATAAATTTGTTCATAAACCATTTCATGTTGTGAAATCTTTCCACTGTAGCACCAAGCAGAAAAAAAATTAACAGATTAAGTAATAAATAACATGAAAGCTTCTTTGCTTTCATTTTTAGAGCAAAATAAATTTATAATCAGGTACAGCAAGGCCATGAGGAGAAGCATAAGTGATCACCGTCACACAGACCCTTTTATTTCAGCCACACTCAGAGTTAAGGAACTGGTTTGATAAATAATAATTTATCATTCTAAAAATTCTACAAAGATGATATGATTTTTTTTTAATCCCTAGATTATAGCTCAATGTGACGTCAGAAGGCCAGTGAATGAGCCTGAGGTAGCACCCGCCGTAGAGTGGGCCTCAGGAGCAAAGTAACAAGAGCAGCTAGGTAAATAGCATAACACCTCAGAACCAAAGAGATATCTTGGTAGAATAAGGCCATTGGCTCCTCCCATCTGTCATTCATGGGCTGGATGCTGAAGCGGCAGGAACAGCGACAGGCCTAGAGAATAGAATCATCACCATATCAGTACTAAGTTGCTTCAGTATAACTAGTCATTTAGGGAAGCAGGACATGCAAGAAGCCTTGTGTATTATTCAGGGTTCTCTAAAGGATTAGAATCAATAGCGTGAATGTATATATTAAAAGGGGTTTATTAGATTAGCTTACATGGAGGAGTCGGGTAGTCCAGCAATGGCTGTGCTCACACTGGAGAGGCTGAGAACCAAAGAGCTGCTCGGTTCATACAGCTGGATGCCTCAACATTCCCAGCTGGACACTGAAAAGATCCCCGGAAGAGCCACTGGTTTTCTTTTAATCCATCTTAGAAGCCAGGCAAAGCTGGATTCTGATAATGATCGGAAATTATAGCTACAGTGGCAGTACGCTAGGTGAACGCAAAAATAGGGTAGCTGAAGTCACCAGTGAGGTGTGAGCAAAAGGTAAGGCTTTTCCCCTCAGGCTTTCTTCTGGGCTGTTACCAAAGGTATTGTCCTCACTTAGCATGGACTTCCCACTTTCAAATAATATGACCAAGAAAATCGCTCACAAAATGTACCCAGCAGCTTCTTCCTTGGGAGATTCTCGATCAGTCATGCTGACAAGCAAGATTAACCAAGATTAAGCCCACCCCTTATCAACTTCATAATCAGTCTTATCTCCTTATGTCATGCTTAATTTTTCAAATGAAAGTAGCCGCTTCATAGTTCCACCTCCCATGCTGTTTTAGTTGGCGGATGTTGCTGCGATAAAACAAAGTAGCCTGGGCAGAGAAAGGGTTTCTTTCAGCTTATAGGTAGGTTAGAGTCTCCAATGAAGGGAAGTCAGGGCAGGAGCTCAGAGCAGCCACCTGGAGGCAGGAACTGAAGCAGAGGCCATGGAAGAATGTTCTATTCTGGCTTTCTCCCCATGGCTTGTTCAGCCTGCTTTCTTATGCCACCTAGGACTCCCTGTTTATGGATGGCATTGTCACCAAGCTGAACTAGACCCTCCCACATCACTCATCAATCAAGAAAATGCCCTATAGACTTGCCTGCAGGCAATCCTGATATACAAACATAAACACACAACTTCTCTTACCCCAGAACTGGTGGCACAATCCCCTGAGGAATGCTTATTCTTTTAGTGTCCCATAACTTAAGTATGACAATATAAATTATAACCACTAACCCCTAATATAGTCTCAACGAATGTTACATTATATAGTAAAGACATAGAGGAGTGGAGGAAAGTGTGTGTGTGCACTAACATATTCTTAACAAAATAGGACTGAAATTCCTGTGACAATTGCAACTTATGTGAATCTCTGCAACGTATGTGGCCTTAGGTAACATTTTAACTACCTTCCTCTATTGCCCATTCTGTATTTCCTCTACCTTTGGCAACCACCTCAGCAACCTGAAGGGGTTATTCACACCCTCATCCTGCCTGAATCGGTTGTTGTAGGTTCCCACTGACCTCAATCACAGGATATAGTTAACACTGAGAGATGCACTGGAGGGTCTTCTGCACTCCAGACATACTCATCCTTACTTCCATTGTAGAAAATCAGCTCAATTTCCTCTGGCAGTCTGGATCAATGACCCATTCTACCACTATAAATTCTTTCTTAGCAGTTTCGACCTCTAGGATATCAAGAGCCCCATGTAACTATGGTTTAAGCCTTAGCTTCTAGTCACTCTCGTGCTCCTAGCAAAAACACTCACTTCTTCCCCTGGAACCAAAATTCTAGGTCCACAGAGAATAATGTTGCAGGAACAGGAAATAGTTTTCTTCTATTGGGTCACTAGGTAACATTCCATGAATCCAGGATTTACAAGAAACAGTGCTGTGTTTTAAATACACTGAGTCAAAGTTTATGAATCCTTCTGGAAAACTCTACCCCAGGCGTTCAGACGACTGACAACTTAATTGGTGCTATGTTTATATCTTAAAAGGGCCAGCCCAACATCTTATCAAGTTTCCAAAGGGTAAGAAACATGTTAAGACCAATGAATTCCATAAACATGAGCTCATCACTGTTCTTCACTGGCAGCGAATTGAGTTCAATGTTTAGCATTGCTGTGTGAGGTACAGTGACAGGGAATGGGGCATTTTATAAGTTCATGTCTTAGTCAACTGTCCTATTAATGAGAAGAGACACTGACAACTCTTATAAAAGAAAGCATTTAATTTAGGGTTTTTTTATACTTTCAGAGGGTTAGTCCAATACTATCATGAGGAGGAGCATGGTGGCAGGCAGGCACTGGAACAATAGTTGAGAACTTTAATCTTCATTCCTTCAACAAGGCCATATCTACTCCAAAACAACCACACCACCTAATCCTTCTGATCTTTTCAAAGAACTCTACTCCCTGGTTGACAAGGCATTCTAAAATATATGATCTTAGGAAGTGGCTATTCTTATTCAAACAACCACTGTCCATGAATGGTAGTTTTTGACAGAAGCATTTTGTTCAAAAAGATAAATATATAACCAGAATTATTTTCTAACCCAGAAGGACAACTCATTGTGCTTTCCATGATAAAAGTAGTCCAGTTCAGTCAAACTCCAAAGTACCTGGCTAGTCATCCTGGCTATATCATGTATCTCTGCTACAACAGAAATTAACAGTCTTATTATCTATATTTGGCACTCAGCAATCAGACACAGCCAGGTCAGCATTGATGATTGAAAATCCTTGTTGTTGAGACTATGTAAAACATCGATCTCTACCACTCAAGTCATTTTGTTCATGGATGTATTGGGCAATGACAGGGATGGTTGAAGAAAGAAATTGCCCACTGTCTACTCTGGGTGTCACCATTCCCCTGGCTGGGATCCTAGACTGTGCATTGAGAAAGGGAACTTAGCAGCAGCAGTGTGCTCCTCTGCTGACCATGAATGTAATGCGACTAGCTGAGTCAATACTCCTGGTGCTTTGACTTTAAACCATGAGCACAAGTAAACCCTCTATTCCTGAAATCAATTTTGTCAAAGTATTTTGCCACATCAACATGAAAGGAAACTGAGATGCCTTTAAACTGGGATCTGTGATGTTGTCGGCATGGACCTTCACCTGACTTAAGAGATATCTTATTTCATCTCACACTGAAGTCACCTGTCACACGCAAACCTTCCAGATTTACGAGTCAGTTGCTGGGCTTCAGTGACAGCCACATAGATATTCCACTACACAGTCTCTGAATCGTGCCTTGGTGATGAAGGCGTGGTCACAGAGCAGCAAACTGATTGATAAAATGTCAAACGCAGAGCCGCAACAGAGCCGCAGCAAGCTAGACAAAGCCATCCACCAATATGCAGTCCTGCCAATGTGATAAGGTGCTTCGAATGCTTGAGGCCATAAAATATCAACAACAACACAGCACTTAAGGAAAGTGTCAATTTATAGGAAAGCTGTCGGGCTTAGGAAACCTTAGTAACTTGTGTAAGGTACCATGATCCAAAATATTGTAAAAATTATCATTAATTTTTAAATCTATTTCCAGAGCTCTTTCCAATATTATATCAATCTCTTCCATGCTTTAAAGGGCACCAAAGACTTTAGGGGAGGTGGGGAAGGGTCAATCTCACTACATATCTCTGAATGACCTGGAACTCACTCTATAGACCAGCTGTCCTTGTACTCAGAGATCTACCTGCTTCTGCCTCAGGAGTGCTGGAATTAGATGGTGTCAGAGATATTTTACTTGTTTATTAATTTAACAGCTTCTAACCACATATATCCTGGTCCTAATCATTATGCTCGGCCCTGAGAACATGGTGATTGACAAGACACAGTGTCTGTCTTCAGAATAGGCTGACAATCAGGCAATGAACAGAGTGCGTGATCACCACACACAGGGCGGTGTGTGATATAGCAAGGGGAATAATACTGGTTGTAGGAGCACATATGAAAAGTACCACACCAGACCGTGAATTGGAAAGAGCTACCCAGAGGTTTTGATGTTTATGTCAGTTTTTGCAAAGATGAGTAGAAGTTGTTGAAGTAGTAGTTTAAGCCCAAAATAAACCAAATACAAAGTCACTCCCGAGAGGGAGACAACCCTAATTCAGGTCTCACATGCTTGAAAATTTCATCTGCTATGCCTACTATTTGACAATTGAGAGATAGCATCTACCTATATTCTCTATCATCTATCTATCTATCTATCTATCTATCTATCTATCTATCTATCTATCTATCATCAATCATCTATCTATCCATCATCTATCATCTATTATCTACCTATCATTTATCTATCTATCTATCTATCTGTCTATCTATCTATCTCAATCATTATCTAACCATCATCTATCATCTATTATCTATCATTTATCTACCATCTATCATCTATCTTTTATATCTATCTCTAACATTATCTATCTATCTAGTATCTATCTATCATCTCTATCTCTCCCCTTTTTTCCTCTTTACTTTCTCCCATCCATCCTTTCTCCATCTACCCCACCCATCAATCTAGTCATCCATTTATCCATCTTCCCACCCTCATGAATCAATAAACATCCTTATGTACACATACTTAGTAAATCTTGGCTATGTATTGAATTAATTAAAAATCTAAGATATTCCAGGCATTGTTCCAAGCAATATAGAGAGCAAAATGATCTATGAGATATTATCCTAATTGGCATAGAGACTAAAATCCAATTCCAGGGACTGGCTTATGTACATATTATGACAGCTAAATGGAGAAGGTACTCTGTTATATCCTCAGGTTGTGGGGATATCACAGAAAACTATGTGAATTATCAAATTAGCATCAGAGTAAGCATTCTTTATCTTTTTTGTGTTTACTTGGTTTATCTGTTTTCTAAAATGTATCCTTCAACAGATTCTGTGGCGACAGCATCCGGGCCACTACTAGTTGAAGTTGCCAAAACTCCGGGCGCCAGCCTTGGGGTTGCCCTAACTACCTCCGTGTGCTGTAACAAACAGGTCATCGTCATAGACAAAATCAAATCTGCAAGCATTGCGGACAGGTGAGTGTCACAGCAAGTGTCTACTTATCAGTGCTGGGTGTGTGCTTTAAAAAATGTCATACACATACTTTCATATATGTATGCTTATATAGTATGCACACTTGCCTTTCACACACACACTCACACAGAGACACACAGAGTAAATTTAAAAAAAAAAAATGCTGTTGACAGTTACTACAAATTTCACATAAAAAAACAATTTGTTGTTTGAAACTTAAAATTTGAACTACCTGATCAGCTACCCCATGGTGAAATGTCACTCCAGACATTTGGGTGGCCTTTATCAATAGAACAAACAAGCAAACACCTTTATTTACTGTGTCCCTCAGAAACTGAAGTTCCTGTTCCTGATGAGGGGCAAATGGACTGATCCTTATCAAGTCCCATTCAGAGAGGTCATGGGTTTTTTTGGGGAGGGGTGGTTTTTGTTTGGTTTTTTTTTTTTTTTTTTTTTTTTTTTTGCATCGTTAACAATTAAACCCTGCTATCAGAAAATATTACTCCTTCTTGGAAAAGTAGACTATACAATATTCTAAAAATAATGTGATTTTTAAAGACAAGCCTGATATTGTCGTAGTTTGTTAATCTTAATCGTTTCACACAACCTTCAGTCAGGGGTCTCTTAAACATTGTTACGGTGTCACGATAAAAATGAAATTCATTTTCTGATTCATTTTTTTACCTTTTTAAGGTAAATGTGAAAGAGTCAAAAGACCGCTTTTCCACATGATTTTACAGCTCCTAGTAAGACAACTCCTACTTCGCACTCCCAAAGTACCCTATGTGAAGTAGTATGGAGTACTAGCTCCAGATGGAAGGGGTATCTTGAAATGTTTTTGCCTCGATGACCGGAACCCTGAGATAGACCTCACCTCTTCTGCTTTGTAGTTTCTAGCCTCTTCCTTCCCATCCTCCCCCTCCTTCTCCCCTTCCATCCCCTTCCTCATCCCCCCTCCTTCCTTTTGCCTTCTCTTCCTCCTCTTCTTCCCCTCCTCCTCCCCCTCTTCCCCTTCCTCATCCTCTTTGCCCTTTTTCTCCCCCTTCCTCCTCCTTTTCCTCCTCTTCCCCCTCCTCCTCTTCCTCCTCCTCGCTCTACCCTGGGATGCCTCTCCCTGTGGCACAGTGACCCACAACAACCTAAAACCTGGGTGGTCTACAGCTCAGTAGTTTGCTGTGGTTGTTCCCAGCGGCGGCCGGTGATGCAGAGGCATTCTCTAGCTCAGTGTGTAGGGTGCTTCAGTGGTCTGCTTCTGCTTTGGTTTTGTTTATTTTCTTTTGCCATTCTGCAGTGGGTAACCAGTTTAGGGAGCTACCTGTTTGACGAGCGCATTGAGTGCTGACTGCTTTTCTCAATTCATCCAATAGCTAGCCAGTGTCTGGAGTTCAGCAAAGGTGTAGCAGTCAGACCCCTGTCCCTAGCTCTTCCTCTACTCCCTGTATAAACCTGGTCTGAGTACTCTTAATTCCTACATAATTCATTTTCTGTGCTAATAAATGTTTGACTTCAGACTAACAAAACTCTATAATAAAGCCCTATAATAAAGAACTGATAAACTTGAATCCTCTATTAAACATTCCAAGGCAGCAGCAACTGAACCTTTCCATCATCATCATCATCATCATCATCATCATCATCATCATATACAGGACCCAAGACCAGTTCAGCAAGTCACAGCTCAAGACTCTGAGTGACTGACAGCTCATAATTATGACTTAAGAACCTAGGAGAAAAAAAAGTCAGAGAACAGAATCATGGGAAACAATTCTCTTCTTCACATCCCTCTTGTCTGTTTCCCCTTAATGTTTTACATCCCTATAGGGAAATATTTAGAAAACAGTGCCCGGTCCAGCTTGGTCCTGGGCAGCCACCATGTTCCCGCTGCTCCTTGGCTCTGACCAGGGCTCTGGCTGGCTAGATGCACAGGCCCTAGCACCCACGAGACACCAGTGTGGTGGATGTCTCTGCCAATCCACCATGCTGTATCTACAAAGCTCAACTGAACCCCAGACAATATCTGTCATCCTTGCAGTACCCAGTAGAAATGAGACTCTTAAAGCTTAATGATTATCTAAAGGATTTATATATTTAGAAATGCTCAATCAATAAGATGCCCACACAATTAGAGTTGTTACCCAATATCTAACCTTTCGATAGAAGTTGCTACCCAGGACAGCTTTTGACCCATCTGTGGTTCTCCATGGCTGATAGCCTCCTTCTTCTCCTCCCCTTCCTCTATTTCTCCCCTCCCCTTCCTCTCTTCTTCTCCCAGCTCCACCTCCTCTCCTACTGCCTAATCACTGAGCTCCACTTTGAATACAATGTAACAGACTAAATATCTTGCTACACTTCCCCACCCCAAAATGTTTAAGGACAAAATATCTTTAAGGACAAGAAAATAAGAAAATCATTTGTTCACATTTTTTTTTGCATTTTCCACAAGATTTTATATTTTTATTCAGACCCTACATGCATAAAATACAACATTAAATTTTTAAGTAAAGAATAATTGCATAATACTCTAAAGAACATGAAAGTCTTGTTCTGAAACAAAAAAAAAAATTTTTTTTTCCGAGACAAGGTTTCTCTGTATAGCCCTGGCTGTCTTCCACTCACTCTGTAGACCAGGCTGGCCTGGAACTCAGAAATCCACCTGCCACTGCCTCCCAAGTGCTGGGATTAAAGGCGTGTGCCACCACCGCCCGGCGAAAGAGATACTTTTGATGATGCTGTCTCTCCTTTCCACAGATGCGGCGCGCTACACGTGGGAGACCACATCCTCTCCATCGATGGCACGAGCATGGAGTACTGTACCCTCGCAGAAGCCACCCAGTTCCTGGCCAATACCACTGACCAGGTCAAGCTGGAGATTCTCCCACACCGTCAGACCCGCCTTGCCCTCAAAGGCCCTGACCATGGTGAGAGGAACCTTCGAGATCCTTCCGTTTCTCTTGCTCTTGCAGTTCTTCTTCCTCCAGAGAGTCAGGAAGACAAGATCCTGTACCACATCAGCAGCTTCTGCCTCTCTTCCCTGTCCCTTGTGACCAGCATGGATAGTGACTGGAAACCCCACAACACAAGAGAGGAATCCTGAAATTGAAATTTTACGGTGCAACTTTTTGATTTGTTTTTTTTTTTTTTTAAAAACTTTGTTGTAACTGAGTAAGAAGGAAAATGATTTGACTTCGTGATGGTCACAGCGAATTTTAATCTCTATAAAGGACAATGAAAACAAGCATTAAAACTCGCATACACACACACACACACCATAAAACCAAAAACACACCTTGCAGGGAGGAGGACAGGAAGATGTGCCTTGCCAAGGACCTCAGATAGCATTAACCTTTGCAACCCTCTCCCACCATCTCTGAATGAATTGGTTTTTACTATCCTAAAATAAAATAAAGCAAATTCATATTCATAACAGATCCATTAAATATTCATCAGGGAGAGACCATTCTAGGAAAAGTTGATTCCAGTGTTTTTGTCTATCTGCCGGAATATCTGTCTCCCCTCCCCCAAGATAAAGAGCAGCCAAACCTCGTGCCAGGGAGAATGAAGCAGGAGACTCACTGCAGTACAGAGAGTCAGCTGAGGAAATCTGCACTCTCGCTGTCTTGCGGTGTGCAGAGAAACTTTTCTCAATGTATAGAAGCATCCACTTGGGCATCTTAAACCAAGCCTGGCTGGTACAAACACAAGACTTTGAACTGTGAATCCAGGGAAGTCCGAGATCTGGTGGAATCTTTGTTCCAATTCCCCACCTATTTCTTAAACGGCATGCCCCTGCACACTTCTCAGTCTAGGAAGCAGGCAGCCTCCCTGCCGTTAGCTAAAGAGGAACAGCGGTTTTTCTACAATTAGCAACAGCCCAGGTTTCCTAGTGGTGGAATTTTGCTTGTGGGAAGGTCATCTACATTGTGCCTCTCACCTTCTAAAAGGCACTGCACTTCTCTGCAGGAGGGAGAAGAAAGAGGGACAAAATAATTTTCATAGGGAATGAGTCAGCTGGATGCAACCTTTTTAATTAAATGGAGCTTAGACAGCCCCGGAGCTAATGATAATCTCCAGTACAGCGTTGCCCTTATCAGATTTTAATTTGACACTTTGGTGTGAGGAAATGATGCCGCATAGGCAGGTTAGGATTGGGAATCAACACAGCGGAATTGAGGTACCAAGATGCTGTAGGATACTGATGCCAGTGGGGATGCACTCAGGCCTCAACCAAAGCCCCCAGGTCCTTCCTGCACTGGCTGAGTGGGGAGATATCTAAAACTGTGTGAGCATCTTCTCAGTGTATATGAAGACACCATCAGACTTGAGGCACAGAAGCTTTAAGACTGTGTGCTGTGCTCTCTGGAAAAGAAGATGCGTGAGCCACACATCCAGTGTCAGGAAATCAGAAATGTGAACATACCCTTTCAAAATGGTACTTTTTTGTTTTTTTCTTTAACAACCTCATTATTTTACTTTATTTGCCCTGTATGCGAATCCTAAATAGTTCAAATAGTTCCCAGCTTATGAAATATTAAATATTTTTTTTACCTGCCAAGATAATTTGAAAAGTTAAAGAATTTATGTGCTGAGCTGGATGGAGAGAGAATGCATTGTGTTTTTCCTTTCCCGGAAGCCCTGACGTCATTTATATTTGTAAGGTAGGAGGCTGACAGTATAGGGCTGGCTGTCTTCCCTATTTAGCTTATTAGCATCTCCCCTATGTTTTTACATTGAGAGTAGACTTTCTAAAGGAAATAAATAGTGGCATTTAAACATAATTATATCTAAGTCCCGAGGGAAAATGATTAGGAGAATGTGGAGTCGCCTGGCAATTCTCACGCTTCTATTTCTGTATTACTGAGGTCTGAAGTCTCTCGTATTTTTTTCACCACTATTTCAAAATGTAAAGTCTGATCGCTTTTCTTCCAGTCTGCAGTGCCTGGGCACTGTGTCTCTCGTCTCCTGAAAATACGAAGATACAACGTTTTCCAGGGTTGGCTGGCCATAAAAATGTTCACCACAGTGATTCCAGATCGGTGTGGGAAAGGACTAGCTAGCTCAGCACAAGGGCTGCACTGTGCCTTTCCCTGGTAAACGATAGCGTTCGCCACACTGGCCACGGTCGCCTTTTCAGGGATGGCTGTGTGACTTAGGGAGAGCATGCTTGCCGAAGGTAGCATGCACAAGGCCTTAAGTGGCCACCCCATCCCCACAGTGCAAAGAAGAACATTAGTTTTTATTCAGGTTGAAAACTGTCTTGATGAAGATCTTTGGGAGACAAACTCCATGGAAGGAAAGGGAGTTCTAGGACAGTCACTGTGGCCAGGGTCACTAGGCTTAATGGGTTCAAAGCAGGAGAATACTGCATCCTGTGATCACCAGGGACAACCACCAGACTCGCTGTCATCCATTCTCTCGGACATCCTGGCAGGGCAGGAGATCACAATTAGGAGAACAGAAGCCAGTGCCTTAGATGTCACAAGCGCCTGAGACTGTAGCAGCAATGCACAGCTCAGCGGTGTGGAAAGCAATGCAACTTCTGCTTGGTTTTTCCATCTCAAGCAAGGGCTTCGAGAGCCGCTATCAGAAGAGGTAGTGACTTGTGGTGGCTGTGGGTTGGACATCCCCATTCTGGCACTTTAAGAAAGCTATCCAACATTTCTGTATCCTAAGTTCTTTATCTATAAAGTGTGGGTTACAGTAATGCCCACCTCATCAGAACACCTTAAGCAGCAGCAGCAGCGACACTCCATTCAAAGCAGATACCACAGCATCTGGGATGCAGGAAGAGCTTGGTGAGCTCTTGGAACGCTGTTATTGCACAGCTAAGTCAGAGAGTTTCCTTTGCAGAATGTAAGAGCATATCCAAAATGTGACAACTTACTACTTATCCCCGGGATACTTATTTAGTATATGAATGTTGGGTAGACCATTTGTCTTAATTAGGGTTTTACTGCTGTGAACAGACACCATGACCAAGGCAAGTCTTATAAGGACAACATTTAATTGGGACTGGCTTACAGGTTCAGAGGTTCAGTCCAGTATCATCAAGGCAGGGACATAGTAGCATCCAGGCAGGCATGGTGCAGGAGGAGCTGAGAGTTCTACATCTTCATCTGAAGGCTGCTAATGGAAGACTGACTTCCATTAAGTTTCCAGGAAGCTAAGGTGAGGGTCTTAAGCCCACACCCACAGTGAAACACCTACTCCAACAAGGCCACACCTCCTAATAGGGCCACTTCCTGGGCCAAGCATATACAAACCATCACACCATTCTAAAACATAAGAGATTTGGAGTATACATTCAAAAAGGGCATTCACTGTGTCTCCGTCCACCTATGTCAGTTTAAAAGGCCTTCATCAATCATGAATCCAACTTTCTGCATCATCTGTATCATCTTACTTCATAATCGGTCTATGTTTAAAGACAGTCCCCAATAATAGTTACAGATCAATAATAGTTACAGGGGGAGTTTACGACTCCAAGTTCACCTGCCTGTAGCTGGCATGGGGATAAGCTCGCAATAGCTAGTCAGCAATATCTTCCTTATGGGTTCATTAATTTGGCTTGACAGTTCTAATAAATGCTCAGTAGTTTTCAAAGTATTTAACGAAGAGCCAAGGCTGGTGTGGAATTCTGAAGTCCATTCACTCTAGCCTGGCTTCATTAGAAACATGGACAATGCTTTGTTAAGTGGACAATAGAGTGGCTGTAATTGTAGATTAGCCAGACCCAGCACAACTGCATCTTGCTACAAGGTGTCTTATGTGTCACAAAGTAAATAAGGATAATAAAGAAAGGGAAAAAAAACACTAATGTCTTGCCTAAAATACTCTTTTATCTCAAGGACAAAGCAATCGTCAACCATTATGTCCCGGGTACAGTTCAAGTCTCTAGGAAGCAAGACAAGTAAAGATCTCTATTCTTAGAGAATGTACAGTCTAGTGTAAAGAGACCATTAACATGCATTGTATAGTAAGGCCAATCTAGACAGTGACAAGGGATATGCAGGGTACAGCCAGTTAATGAGATAACATGACATTGACAGCTACTCCAACCAGTAACATCAGCGGTAGTTCTTTGGTAGAGATAACACCAGAACTAAGGCCTACACAATGTGAAGGAGCCAGCCATACAAACAGTGGAGGCAGCCATAGATTGCAGCAGAAGGAATGGAGCTGGCTTGTTCTAAGAGGCATAAGACCAGTATGGCTGAAAGAGACGCATGGTGAATGATGATAAAAAAAATACCAAAAAACAGAAAACATAGAGATAAGAGACTGTCCAATTGTCCTTGCAACAGAAGCCTTGGACACAGAGGTGACATGATTGAACAGATACAGGAGCCTAGCATGGCTGTCCTCTGAGAGGCCCTCTACCAGCAGCTAACTGAGACAGATGTAGATACACCCAACCATTGGAATGAAGTCAGGGACCCCTATAAAGAAATTAGGGGAAGGATTGAAGGAGCTGAAAGGGAAGGCGATCCTATAGGAAGACCAGCAGTCTCGACTAACCCAGACCTTTAGGAGTCCCAGAGACTGGGCCACCAACCAGACAGCATACATAGGCTCGTCCAAGACCCCCCAGCACACACATAGCAGAGGATTGCCTGCCTCAGTGGAAGAGGATGTGTCTAATCCTCAGGGGACTTGATGCCCCAGGGAAAGGGAATGTGGATCAGGGGGAGCACCCTCTTGGAGGCAAGGAGGAGGAGGAATGGGATAAGGAACTGTGGGAGGGAGGTGGAGGGCAAATAATTGATTTTTTTTTTTAAAGTTCCCCCTAGATGTGTTATGGATACTGGAAAGCAGATGTGCCAGATGTGAATCAGAGGCTAACATGGAGGTAGTGCTGTAGTCTAGAAAGAGGTGGTAGCGGAGACTCAGTACCTAGACACAGGAAACTCAAACCAGCTACTCCTGCAGAAAGATAATCCCAGTTGTAGATTTCAGTGGCTGCAAAATAGTTGCTTTCACAGATTTTCTACAAATCTTCAAAACCCAAGTGTCAAGGGAGGGAAACCTGTTGACCAATATCATGTCTATTTGCTCTCAGGACGTCTGTTGTTGTCAAGCTGATGGCACAGTAGGAAGAGTCAGTGCCGCTGCTCATGGCGTATCTGCTTGTGTTCTGCGAAGCAGTGCCATGTGAACGCTGTGTGTGCATAATTCCCACAGCTGGAGAGATGCTTCCCTGAGGACAGTGGGGCTGAGAGGCTGCGTAGCTGGGAAGGTCAAAGACAAGGGGAAACACAAAGGCAAGTGAGCGAGGCTCAGGTCAGCCTCGCACCTGAATACCCCTATGCTAAGGCCTTTGAGGATGAGACAGGCTGGGGTGCCCTCCCAGGCTCGAATCTAGAGAATACTCATTTTCATGCAGAGCTTTCAGTGCCTTTGCATGAGTAACTTCTACCACTCGCTCAGACTCTTAACCATAGAGTCATAAGAGCAAATCAAAGTTCACGACGGTTTTCAACGCTTCCGAGATCACTCCGAGAAAAGGTCCCTATCAAGTATAGTATCATCCCTATCTGATCTGGCAACGAGGAGAGAATATGAGCCGTTTTCCAGAATGCCGGACGGATAGAAATTAAATTTTTACCTTGTTTTGCAGGTAAAGTTTTGTCGTTCTGGTTAAATTTCTGGGTGTGGATATTTTTATGTGCAACGTTTTAATAATAAAGTTTAAAATTTAAAAGATACAGTCTCATATAGTCCAGGCTGTGTAGGCTATGATGACCTTAAACTTCCGGTTCTTCGGCCTTCGCCTCTTGAGTGCTGGGATTATAGGAATGTGTCACCGGGCCTAGATGATGCACCCTGAGTACCCAGCCCAGGGGTCCTGTCAACTAAGCGAGCACCCCACCAATCACACGCCATCCTCACCCAAAAAAGTCAAATCTCAACAACAGCAAATTTAGAACAGGGACATGATACACTCCCTTTTTTTAATAAACAGAATATGGATACCAAAACTCTGAAGTTAAATTCACTACAATATTATGCCATATTAATGAAATATAATAACATAAAGCATTTTTAAACTAAATGTTTCTCGTATGACCTATTTGTAAAAAAAAAAAAAAAAAATTCATAAAATATATTGAGGCTTTTCTCCTTATTAGTCAGGGAAGAGAAAAGGTTCTGATAGGGGCAGATGATTACAACAGTTTATTGTTGAGGAAAATTGAGTGCCCGGGATGGATGGATGGCAGTGTAATTAAAACAGCAGGGCAGTAAATCGTGCGGTGGGACGCGTATCACAAGCCGGCGTGATTTACTGTCCCGTCTCCTCTTTTTCTCTGACGAAGGGTTCCTAACTGACCAGGATTTGCAAAGCCTTAATTACTAATCGTGTGCCATAGATCTTTATGAGGATGACGTTTACGTTTCTAAAAAAAAAAAGAAATGTTTTTTAATGTCTGCAGTGAAGCGTGCGTGGGGGTGGGTGGGGAGAGATTAGAAATTGATTCAATAGTCATCTTAAAGGGAGAAAAGATGGGCCAGGGAAAAGACACGCATGATTCTCGGAAGATGAAAGTCTCCACGGCTGCTGTGAATCTTCCTTTTGCTGACCGCTTAGAAAAGGGTGAAGCCAAGTAGATTTTTGTTTCTCCCCTTTGCAAGCAGCTTTCATTTTTGTTAATGATTTTTCTTTTTCTTTCTCTTAATTTGTGCAATTCAGTTACTTTTTCTTCTTTTTTTTTCTTCTTTTCTTTTTTTTTTCTCTTGTTTTGTTTTGGTTCCTTGTCTTCCTTATTTCTCATCATCACGTCACATGGGCAGTGAAAATTCAGAGGAGCGACAGACAACTTCCCTGGGATTCCTGGGCCAGCAACCAGTGCAGCGTTCATACCAACCATCACCATAACTCGCACCACCCCGACCATTGCAGAGTACCGGCCCTGGCTTTCCCGAAAGCGCTTCCTCCAAACAGCCCTCGTAATGTTCCACACTTTCTCCTCCTGGTCCTTCCTCTGATTCTGTTCTTCTCATGCCTCCTCCCCCTGCCTCACTCCATCTCTGGCTCCATGGGTGGCACCTGCTTTCGGTTCTCGCTGTGGTTTTCTCTGTACTAACACCACGTTGTTTCTGCTACCTGTCTTCCTCTCTGCTGGGAAGCATCCGTCAGTATAAACGGATGGAACACATGGGAATGTTGCTTAATGACAGATGGCTTGCCTTGCCTGTGCGAGGCCCTGAGTCCCTTCCCCAGCACCACAGAAACAATAAAAGAGGAAAATGGGTAAAAGTTCCGAAGCCTTTCTATGCAACTCAGGGGACAACTCAGAACTTTGAGTATGGTGGTCTCAGATCTCTGTGTCTGTGAATCACTTACGACATCCATGTCAGGAAATACACCAAAAATGACACGGTGTGCCTGATGTCTTAAGTTTTTAATGGAGAAATCTGTCCTAATCTTTGTTTAATTTTTGTTGTTGTTGTTGTCTGAAGCAAAATGCATAGTCTGTGTGTAGCCGCAGGCTATGAAGGGACCTGCTCTCTCCAAAACTTGTGATTCTGAAACTCTAAAGCACTGGCTCTGGGCTTGGTCTTCGTCTGGGTTGGGATACTAACTAATCGTGACTATGTGATGTCTCTTTGGGTTGTTGCTGGTTGGCAAGGGGTGGCAGGCTCAGGTCGCATCTAGAACTGCTCCGTGCCAAGTCTCTGCTCTCTTACAGCGGCTGTGGTACCCTCGTCCTCGCCTACCTCTATGAGCGCGTACAGTCTGAGCTCCTTGAACATGGGGACTTTACCTCGCAGCCTCTACTCCACTAGCCCACGAGGAACCATGATGAGGAGGAGACTGAAAAAGAAAGACTTCAAAAGCTCACGTAAGTGAAACGCTATCCAGATGGTCTATTTGGTCTCCAGAAAATGCACAGGAGGGGTACGCTAAGAGATATGGTAATTTGACAGTTGCTATGTAGCTGGTAGCTCCTGAGCTAAGAAACATGACTGAAACCAACGATCTGTCTGGTAATGCTTGCACTGAATGTAACTTCAAGTGGATTTAGCTCAGACTACCTTTTCCTACAACTATGTGCCTACAGCTTTGCCTGTGACAACTTTTTAAAGAGCTTCTCTCTTTTTTTTTTTTTTTTTTTTTTTGGTTTTTTTCAAGACAGGGTTTCTCTGTGTAGCCTTGGCTGTCCTGGAACTCACTCTGTAGACCAGGCTGGCCTCGAACTCAGAAATCCGTCTGCCTCTGCCTCCCAAGTGCTGGGATTAAAGGCGTGCGCCACCACCGCCCGGCCAAGAACTTCTCTTTTAATGACTTTTGAGATGCCTTTCTACCTTGGGTAGCTTTGGGCATAAACATCTGTTCTTCATATCTTATTCCCTGTAAAGCAGTTTTGTACAAACTCCACCCCTCTTTTGATGAGTGTGAGTCTTGTACATTTGTTTATCAGAATACATTTCATATGCTATTTCTTGACCTCCTTTTGAATGAAATTGGAACTTTCCTTTCAAATTGTCATTCCCCGGCTTTTCTTCATGCTTGTCTTTATGCCGTCGCACTGAGAATCCCTTCTGTTGCAAGTATTTCTTGCTTTTAATATACATTCATTCATTCTTTTAAAAGCTCATACATGTGTACAATATATTTCAGTCATACAAACCTCCCCGCCTCCCTCTCCTGCTACTTTGAGATTCTTCCATGTCCGCCTCATGAAATGCTTCATGAAATGCTGACCATACATGCATGGGGCATCCCCTGGAACATGGTTAATCTTTCCGGGTCCTACACCCTTAAATAAGACAGTCTTTTCTCTAACTGTCAATAGCTAGGAGTAGAGGCTCCTGTATTCTCCCCACATTCTCAATGGATTGTTGGCTAGCTTGATCTTGTATGGGTCTAGTGCTGGAATCATAACTATGAGTTCGTGTGCAATGACCTACCTGTCTGTCATGTTGGGCAAAAGCGGCTCTTGCTCCCACAGTCAGTACTCTTCCCTGATGATCCCTGAGCCTTGGTGTGTGTGTGTGTGTAGTGTGTGTGTGTGTTTGTATGTGTTTGTGTGTATTGTGTATAGTGTGTGTGTAGTGTGTATGTTTCTAGTATGTAGTGTATGTGTGGTGTGTGGTGTGGTTTGGGGGGGCATGATATAGATGTACAGAAAGTACTCTCTGCACTTTAAGCAGCTGTGAGCTTCTGTATTAGCTGCCATCTACCCAACAAAGATACTTCTCTGATGAGGGCTGAGACCTGCGCTAGAATATGGGCATGGAGAGATGTATTTAGAAGGCAGTTTGGTAATATGTCCATTTAAGAACTGCAGAATTAAGAAAGGTAAAAGGATACTAAAATTCACAAAACATCCTAAAGTCTACAAACTCCCATTCTTGAAAATATTTTCTGGGCTAGATAGCCAAACAGATATAGACCAATAAAGGCAAGGAAGGTGCCCATTGGTTTCTGTTAGTACAGTTTATATACAAAGGAAGAGTGGCTGGGTGCTTCTATACAGAAGAAACACAGGTTGCCCCTAATTTTTTCTTTTCTGTTAAAGAAGCTGGCCATCTTTCATCTTAATCATATATAAGGGGAGAAAATGCCCATATTTTGAGATGGATCTAATCACAGTGTATTCCATGCCTTGTATATTTTCGTTGGATGAAATTGTGACTCCCTATAAAGAAACCTAGAGGTGACAGGGTCTATGCCTACGTCTCCCACGGGAATGGAGCGGAAGAGCATCTTCCAATGTGTGTTACTCCAATAACGTCAAACCCAGAGATGCTAAGGTGGCTACGGAGAAGGGAGGGAGTGGTTATTGGATCTTTTGGCTCTTTGGTTTGTGTGCCAGAGAATTCTTATCCGAGAACACCTCTCAGTACTAATCCTGTCCATCAGTACTATACTGGGCACAACCGTGATCACCCACTGGAGGAAGCAGTTTCCTCAGGTGGCAGGGACTTGAAGCCTTCATGACAAAGAGAACCGCAGTGCAAGGTATGGCCAGCATCTTTGATTTCCTGGTGGTATACACATAATTTTTGACTTGTTTTTGTCTTTTAAATGTAAATCTTGACAGGGATGTTGAGATGAGTCAGTAGCTAAGGAGGATCCATGTTCGATTCCCGGTCTTCCTATGAGGTGTCTCAAAGTCATCTGTAACTCCAGTTCCAGGGGACTTTATGCCATCTTCCGAGCTCTGTGGGCACCTGATAGAAAACGTGGAGACACACACACACACACAAACACACACATACACAGAGAAATAATTAAAAATAAAACATGCTCAAATATAAGGTTTTTTCATCTTTAGTAAGTGAAATTAACAATAATTTGAAATTAGGACAATGAAAGAAGATATGCGGCAAACTGACTCTACATACTGAAGGTCTGTCACCCCAACATCGTATTCTAGCTGCCGGACCCCGAACAAGTGTCATAAGCTTATTATGCCATTGCCAAAAATAGAAATAATTATAGTGATAACCACTCGGCACTGGATAGCCAATTGGAGAGAGAGAGAGAGCAACAGGGAGGGCTCATTTATTCAGGCTATGAGATCTGGCCTCCTAGGGTGACCACCATCTTAAAGGGGGCAGGATCATGATTTTAACAGTTTTACTGTGCTATAATATGTGTATTGAGATTTTTCATACAATACCTCCAGGGCATAAAGTCGGAATGTATATATAGATGTTGTATATGGAGTCCTTATGTGCACTGCTCATTAGTGACAAACAGGTCCCATCCCTCTACAGAACAGAGCCATTACAATCCATTCGTTATTGCCTGTACCTCCGCTCTGAAGGCTGGCCGTTTGTTTGTGTTAGCTAAGGCTCGCTGTGTTGTTAGGGTCATGAGTGGATACGAATGAACGCCAGTACATCTGTGCTGCGTTGGTGTTTGCGCATCTTGGATTTTGGAGTAGGGAACAAAGCAGAGGCCTGCCCTTCCCGCACAACGACTCATCCATCCTCTCCTGAATCAGCCCACCATCGTCCAGCTGGACCAGAAAGATAAACAGAGACCTGGGCTGAGACGTTTCCAGGTCATGTTTGCTGCAGATGGAAGCCACTAAGGCTCTGATGACATGTATGTAACGGGTTGTTTATACACGTGTCTCAGGAAAGCAGATGCTCTGTATCTTAACACGTCAGCAGAGCCCAAATGGTATGAACAAAATTTTATACCCACTTAAAATACATGAAAAAATTATGGTATTCAAATTAGGGGGAAAAATAAGAAAATTAAGCTTTATTGCTTAATACTGCCATTTTAAATGTAGAGACGTCAAGTAACTGAAATTAAGAATTTTACCACTACCCTCACTATAGGCCCTGATTTATTCCCTTGCTTTATTTCTGTCTCCGTTCTGGGTCATTCTTTAATGTCCACTTTCTAACAGTTATATTTCTATAGTAACCAGGCCACTCACAGATGGCGAGTCACCTCAAAAGCCACTAAGATAATAAAAAGTCTCTTTGCTATATTGTTGATGAGGTCATAGTTTGCAAAACAGAACAAAAACATTTCCAGAATGAAGGAAGGACAGACTTGCCCGAAAAATAAAGAAATACTCTCACATAAATATTAAAACCCTCATTATCCAAAGGGGGAAAATACGGAGTCTACAACAGTATCTTATGGTCATACTTTGAGACGGTCTGGTGTTAGTTTCCCAGGGAGAATAATGAGTTCCATGACTCCAGCCTTTGAGAGGAGTCACAGAGCCCAGGGACAGTTCCAACCTATGTCACAGAGGAAACTCAGTCCTGTTTCTGGAATCTTTCGGGCCCCTCCCACCACCAGGGCTGGCCCTTCTTCAGCAACCAAAGCAATGGCTTCCACCAGCATGAGGACACACTGCATCTAGCTCTGCCCTTACTGCCTCTGCAGACAGAGCCAATGGGGTGACCCCTCCTGTTCCCAGTTAACCTCCATTATAGCAAGCAGCAGCAGCCAGGACGCATTCCCAGAATGCCCTACGTTTCTTTGGTCACCACCCCTTGCTTCAAGAGCAGATGACAGCAAAAAGGGCTGAAAGGAAGGAGATGAAGAAAGCTAACAGTTTTCACCGTGCTTTTCGTCCACACGTAAGAAAAGGACAGAGGATAAACGCAGCTCATGGTAAGCTAGCATGAGTCAGAAATGAGACACCCTCCACCCCCACCCCATTCCAAACCGGGTCATGTGACTCACTGTGTCAGGTCCACAGCAGGCCAATCTCAATCCTGTAGCTTTTTAGTAAATCTCCAACAGAGGATCAAACAACAAAAATACATTATCCTAACAAAGCCTCGGGCTTTTCTTAATTCCTCTAAACTTTTTAAACGTTTTTCCTATCTGATAATAAAGTTTGCAGCCTCTATAATTAACACATTAAAAATAACTGATGAGAAGCGAAAACTTTAAAAGCCGTTGACTACCTTTGGCTTCTCCTACCCTCCCTGATATGTGGAAAGACAGAAATAGCTAGCTAAAACATCCTGCAAACCTAAGGAGCTGTGACCAGATCTAGCCTTGTGAATGGAAACTCAAAAGAGTGGAGGGAATTTGGAATGCATACTAGAGAATGCATACAGGAATCTCCAAGTATAGAAAGCCCCTTTCTTTCCTCTGCTAGCCAACCAACTGATGAAGCAGGCTAATCTGTGCCAAGTTATACAAGGTTGCTTTTTGTCTTCTTTTGGCTTTTGATCCTTAAGCCTATAATTTACATTTTCCAAATGTGATTTGCTCTAATAATTTAGCATATGTGAATAACCTAGCTGCCTATGGAAGTTTTCTATTGAAAGGACAGATCTCAGTGTGTCAAAGGACATTGATAATCAGTTGAAAACTTACAAGTTGTTTCATTTAATCATATATTTGAACTATAAACTAGAACTTCCTATGGTTACAAAATCAATCTATAATGCATACATTATTTTCAAAGCTAAGTTAAATAGCCTAGTTAGCTCAGAGCACCTCAATGTATCTCTAGATGGAGCTTACAGATCAGTTTTTTTCTGGAATGATCTTTTATTTTTTTTTTTGGATGTATTACCAAACATCAAATAAAAATCTGTCAAACTATCTTCTCTGGGTGAAAACAGATGCAGGAGATCCTTCCTTTGAGGACTTAATCACTTAGTCTAATGTAGCCCAACTACTACTATTAATGTGTAGCCTGGCTTAGCTGCTGTTGCTGCTGCTTCTTCTTCTTCTCCTTCTCCTCCTCCTCCTCCTCCTGCTTCTCCTCCTCTTCCTTCTCTTCCTCCTCCTCCTCCTGCTTCTCTTCCTCTTCTTTCTCCTCCTCCTCCTTCTCCTCCTCCTGCTTCTCTTCCTCCTGCTTCTCCTCCTCTTCCTTCTCCTCCTCCTCCTCCTCCTGCTTCTCTTCCTCTTCTTTCTCCTCCTCCTCCTTCTCCTCCTCCTGCTTCTCTTCCTCTTCTTTCTCCTCCTCCTTCTTCTCCTCCCCCTGCTTCTCTTCCTCTTCCTTCTCCTTCTCCTTCTCTTCCTCCTCCGCCTTTTTCCTCTTTGGTTGTTCAAGAGAGTTTCTCTGTATAGCCTTGTTTGTCCTAGAACTCCCTCTGCAGACCAGGCTGGTCTTGAATTCAGAGAGATCTGCCTCCCTAGTGCTAGGAATAAAGGCTTGGGCCACCACAGCCAGTGTCTTAGTTAGGGTTTCCATTGCTGTGAGGAAACACCAGCAATTCTTATAAGGACAACATTTACTTGGGGCCAGCTTAAAGGTTCAGAGGTTCAGTCCATTATCATCATGGCAGGAAGCATGGCAGCATCCAGGCAGGCATGGCACTGAAGGAGCTGAGAGTTCTACATTTTGTTCCAAAGGGAAACAGGGGAAGACTCCCTTCCAGGCAGCTAGGAGGAGGGTCTCAAAGCCCACCCCACAGTGACACACTTCTTCCAACAAGGCCACACCTACTCTCACAAGGCCACACCTTTTAACAGTGCCACTCGTTGGCCAAGCCTATTCAAACCACCAAAACCAGGGTCTCCTGTTCTTTCTTAGTGGAGATAAGAAGCTGCTGTCTCGAACACAGGGGTCTTCTAAGATGTGACTGTTTATTATTTTATGTGTATATGTATATATGACTGAGTGAATGAATGTGCAGTTACCTCCAGAGGCCAGAAGGGGTTGTCAGGTTCCCTAAAACTGGACTTAAAGGTGGTTGTGGACTGTCCTATGTGGGTGCTAGAGTGTGAGCATTCAGCCATCTCTCCAGCCTTCAAACATACCTTTTAGCTCTAGTTAAGTAGTCCCAGATATCTGCATCAAGCTGACATCTCAACTGAAGGAGAGTACTTTGGTGAACCTGTTGAAAGGTTCAGAAATCTGTAAAGGGGAGCTCAAGTGACCTTCCATAGAGGTGATGCCCAGCACTGTTCTCCACTGGGTGATGACTGGAAGGAAAGCTGCTCTCTAGATCCTTAATGTAAACTACAGCATCCAGACCAGAGTGCTGCTCAGACCACAGTACCTGCCATAACCCCGACCCTCCTATGAACACTGGTCTGGATACAGCCCTCAAACAGCTACCCAGCAGACCTTCAGGTGCCTGGATTTCTACCCTGGAGAGGTGAATTTATGTCAAGGGGGTACAGATGGCCACACATCTTGATCCTTACCCTCTTCCCCGCTTCCTGGTGGGAAATCAGAGAACCTTGTTGCAGGATCCCACTTCAAAATCTTTCCTCTTCCTTAGGAAACTGTGAAAAGCAAACCTACTCCTCAGAGCCCAGGCCAGGCTGCCTGCCTGTGATGCTGGCAACTGAAGTCTGCTCAGAGCACTCGTCCTGCTGTTGTCTGTCTGTCCGTGGGTTAATAAAATAATTCTTATAATCTTCTTACCCGAAAGAATCTCTGTGCCCTCTGGAAGTCATTTCAGAGGTCCTTCTCTCGCCGATAGGAAATGGTATCCACTGCTGGTTTGAC
Organism: Mastomys natalensis; assembly: GCA_021653895.1. Classification (NCBI taxonomy): domain Eukaryota; kingdom Metazoa; phylum Chordata; class Mammalia; order Rodentia; family Muridae; genus Mastomys; species Mastomys natalensis. The sequence goes on from JAJTUV010000892.1 coordinate 222,843, forward strand.
GTCATCAATAGCAAAGGCTATGCTCTAGAATTAATGTGTTAGCCCCAAGTTACATGTTGGGATTTTAAGCCATCTACCACCTATGCAGCGTGGATTTGCGGGCTACTCCATTTCCACATACAGTGAAGATTGTGTTACCTGGTAACTCGGGCTGGTAAAGAATGAGGATAGCCTGTTAAGGAAAAGGGTTTTGTTTCTTCAGTGTTTTATTACCTCTCTTAATCAAATGGTCCACCCATTCTCCCAATGCTATCAGTACCAGTGATCTTCATGATAGAAACGTTTGGGTGACGAATGACTGCTGATTATCTGTGTGATACATTGAAATGAAGTACGGCATCCAAACGGAAAACAAGTGGTATCGGAGCATAATTCATTAGAGAAGACATCATTTGACGATAGAATTGAGACATTCCTGAGCAGTAAAGAACCCAGATATGTGTGTATTAGAATGGCTGAGATAAAAGCCCCAAATTAGGTTGAAAGTAAAAGTGGAATTGACCAGTTTGAGACAATGGGAAGTGACTCAAAAGCCATGTTGAGATTTCAGGACCAAGATGAGAAACAGGATCATATTTTCTTCTACATAAGAGAGGCAATGAGAAACTCAAGATTGCTTCCCTATTTTGGAAAATAATTTGAAGTCTTTTGACATGTGTCTGTAGATGAAAAAATTCTCTGTGGTGAGGAAATTCATTGCTGAAGTGAGAGGGGGAGAGAGACAGACAGATAGATAGAGACAGAGATAGACAGAGACAAACAGACAGAAACAGACAGAAAAAGACAGGGATAGTCAGACAGAGACAGACAGACAGACAGAGATAGAGACAGAGACACAGATGATGTTACAGAAGTCATATGGGCAGGTGAGGGCAAGAATCAGAGAACTGTGCACAGAACTGAGGCTGAAGGTCTGTTTCATGTATCAGAAGGTGGAGAAAGTACAGCCAGGGGCTGATATAGTAAGAAATTAATATCAAATCTTCATCAACACCTAAGGAACAATTTACAGTGTTTCTGAAGCTAGTCTCTGCATTGAGTTGGAGGAAATGAGGCAATTGATTTTTTTTTTTTTTCAATCAGAAAAGCATCAGCGAGAGCACTTTTAGCAAAGAGTAAAAGAAGACAAATTTGAAGCAGAGTCGGATTCAGCACAATTCTAGAGAGCAAGGTCAGGAAAGCTAGGATGGTGGGTGGGAGAGTTTGGGAAAAGAAACGAGGGAGATGTTCTCAATGGCGTAGGATCCCAGAAGGGCTAGAAAGTGGAGAAAACCAAAAGAGATTGTGATGGCACATGGGTGGTCAGGAGTTCAAGGTTATTCTCTCAACTACATTGACAGCAAGTCTGACTACGTGAGACTAAAGATTCAAAATAAGCGGCATAAGGAAGATTTATCCTTGAAATGGGAAAAGAAGGAGAGAGGAAAAGAGAGAGGACAGTTGATGGATCCAGAGGTTGGGAGGGATTTTATCTATGAGACGTTCATTAAATGGTTGAATCTTTTCATTCTCGTAGGAAATGCCATTTGACCCTTCTGGGGCTGGAGGCATTTGAAATAGATCCTTAAGGAATTAAATCAGAAAGATTCTAGAGCCCAGTGGAATGTAATAATTTAGAACTGACTCTTTTTTCTGGCAGGTTTCAACAATTCAGGAAGGTGACCAGGCATTAGCAAAGAGTACCGAGCGTAGACCCTAGGGGACTGTGCATTGTTTAAGAATCTCTGATGGTCACAGATCCTTCACTGAAGTGATCCCTGGGCTTCCAGTACAGAGTGGAGAGAAAAGATAGACATGGAAGGCAACGGGGGGATGATGGCTTACAACTACAGGGCCCAGGCTCTCACCTAAGGCTGTAGAGAGCTTTGGAGTCTCCCATCCCTACTTCAGTCAGTGTTCTCTTTGTATTTAAAGTACAAAGGTACGTCTGTGGTTTAAGGAGGACTATTGTATGTAATACTGTGTACAAAGCAGTAGGCTTCTAGAGAAGCAACAGGAAACAGTACTACAAATTCGAAGGAGAAGGCACTTCCACTGTAGAATGTGAGAAAGTCACTAATACAGGAAATGATTAAAAAGGAGGATTCAACTATTAAGGTCTTGGGGATCTTATAAGGGAAGATGGGGTGTGGCCATGGTTTGTGTTGATGGGAGCTGAAGAAGGATGGATTTGCTAGTTAAGGACACTGAGAGAGCCAAAGAGCCACGAAGCCAGTATGTTTGAAGGTTGTTGCCAAGATCAGGACAGGGAAGGCTAGAGATTAAAGTTAGGGGAACTAGGAAAACCAGAAATGCAAACTTAGAGATCAGGCTGCAGAAATAAGGAAGAACGTGGAGTTTAAAATAGCAGTTTGAGGAGGGAAAGCATCGTGAGTGAGCATAGAGTATCTAAATGCTCTCTCTGTCCCATGTAGGAGAACAAAAATGGGTTCCAAGTAGAGGAGGTTTAGAAAGAGCTTTCAATTAAAGTAGGAAGCTAAAAGAGCCGTTTTGGACAAAGTGACATTTCAGCATTGTGGGTCCCCTGCCCCCATCAACGTTACACACCAGCAGTCCCAGGGTACAGAGGAGGTGGGAAGCAGGGTCTCAAGTGGCATGAATGGTGGTAGTGAGTATGGCGGGTATGAATGACCCCCAGAGACTGGTCCAGAGCACAGCTCATTTATTGGATAGCAGGGCTAGATTCTATAGCTCCATTCAGGGAGAGAGAGGAGGGAAAAGGACAAGGAGGAAGTGCTGGGGGCTCAGGGGCAGAGTTTCCAAGCATAGCAGCTAGATTAGGATACTGCAAGTCACGTGAGCTCTGAGAAGCCAATTCTCTGGCATGGTAACAGAAGCCTAGCTGGCTTTATCATGGCATGACCTTTGTCTCTATGGAGTTTAGTAGACCCAAACCTGATAGGGAGAGCTTCCACTTCTGCCATGCTCTTAGAACGATGTTCAAGGTGTAAGCAGTGCTCTCCCATTCCTCATCTGGCTTGCGAACCCAAAAGCACAGGACCCTTGCACACAGATTGCGTGTTCAAGCACAAGAGGCCAAATCTTGTGGGCAAAGCAAAGAAAGGCATTTGGAAATGGAGTGGTCCTTTCAGGATCAAAGCTGGGAATGGAAATTAGATAGATAGGTAGATAGATAGATAGATAGATAGATAGATAGATAGATAGATAGATAGATAGATAGATAGATACAGAAGATAGATAGATAGATAGATAGATAGATAGATAGATAGATAGATAGATAGATAGATAGATAGATAGATAATAAATAGATAAATACTAGATAGAGATAGACATGATAGATAGATAGATAGATAGATAGATAGATAGATAGATAGATAGATAGATAGATAGATAGATAGATAATGTCTGGCTTGAGACTTCCATGAGTCCCAGAGAAATGAATTAAATGGTAGGCAACAGGTGACTGCAGACTAAGCCAGACAAAAGATAGAGAAACAAAATCTGGGGACAAGAGGTCCATATGAAACTTGAATGACTCACCGTGCCCACTCAATACTGGAGAAAGATTGGGGACAGAGATTGTTTCCTCAAAATAGAAGGTTGCCTTGTTCACAGTCACATATGGTTGAAGTGGGAAACGCAGACCCACCATCCTGGTTCTGCTTGCAGAGAAAAGACAGAGACGTGGAGATGGAAAGACCAGCCCCAAGGTCTTCCTTGGTTGATGCTCATTTGTAAAGCCCAGGACTAGATGGCATACCCTGATCCTGAGGCTGTCCACTTCCTACAGTCTCTTCCCAGTCTCTGGGGCATGGAGTGGCTACCCTGGTCCTGACTCCAGCATAACAAACTGGAATTTCAGCAGGAACCCAACTTTTTTGCTGTAAGACCAGCATTTAAAAACTCTCCATTGCAGACAAGATTCTGTTTAGACATATTCTATTTCAGAAATGCTGACACCTGCTTGAACCTACAATCACTTTCTTCCTGTTTCTTCCTCTAGTGTCTTTAGCCTCTAGCACTGTGGGATTGGCTGGACAGGTTGTTCACACTGAAACCACAGAGGTTGTGCTGACGGCTGATCCTGTCACAGGCTTTGGAATCCAATTGCAGGGCAGCGTGTTTGCCACAGAGACGCTCTCCTCCCGCCTCTGATTTCCTATATTGAAGCTGACAGCCCAGCAGAGAGGTGAGGTACTCTTTCCCAGAAGCTTTTCTGCCCTGCATTTCTGACACCAGCTCTTTGTGAATAACTAATAAATTATAGAACCAGGGATCAGTGCAGGAAAGGCAAACTGTAATGAACAATCCATTCAGATGATAAAATTTTATGTTCTTGATCAGGTTTCGGAAGAATTATGAGCACGGGTGATTTTATTTAGCAGATTTTGTCCATTGGAATACTAGAGGCTGTATTAATTATAAAAGAGACAAATCTATTTTTTAAAAAAAGGCTAAAGTCGAACTGAGGTTATGTCTCTACATTCATCTTTCCTATCTGTTCATTCTGGTCAGATTATAATACTATCTTAGTTATGAATTATTAATTAATTCTCTGGGATACTTAAGAAACCCCTTGCCCACAATTGAAACTATGGGATTCAAGAGTGCAGGGCGTTGCAGTTGACCTAACATGCTTGCCAATAGGATCAGCTCAATGACATCAAATGGTTATGCTATTTTGCAAAGATTAAATGAGTCAGAGTGGCAAGTTCAACCTCATGATTGTCTCCTCTAACTGCTGCCTCTCACATGTGGTTCTGAACTAGATGTGGTGTGCTACAAATTGGAGACAGAGTCATGGCCATTAATGGAATCCCAACAGAAGACAGCACCTTTGAGGAAGCCAATCAGCTCCTGAGAGACTCTTCCATCACGAGCAAAGTCACACTGGAAATCGAATTTGATGTTGCAGGTAAAATCTGAGCCTCCAGTCACTGATAGAGTCAGAAGACAGCTACATACGGCAGTCATATCAGCTATGTGGCAGAAAGACACATCAGCTATGTATGTGTGTATGTACATATACATACATGCATATATACATATATGTGTATATATACACATATACACACACAGCACATTTTGTTTAAGATGTTTATGGTGTCAATTTGAATTGTTTGCAATATTCATTTAAAATTAATGCGACAGAATTAACAAGTGATATCCATCTTTATGTCACCTTTACTCTTTCTGGCTTTGCAGCTTTGTGCTAGACAAACTAGATTCTTTAGACCCAGGAACAAGAACACCCTGTGTGACTTCCTGATGCAGAGAACATGTGATAGTCAGGCAGGGAGCAGTGAAAACTCATGAGACAAATGGATACAAGTTCATTAGGCAAATGGATACAAGTCCAGTAGATGAATGGATACAAGTCTAGTAGGTGAATGGATACAAGTCTAGTAGGTGAATGGATACAAGTCTAGTAGGTGAATGGATACAAGTCTAGTAGGTGAATGGATACAAGTCTAGTATGTGAATGGATACAATTCCCATAGGCGAACACTTGGTCTTTGGGATTATTACACCTGACACTCATAAGGAATGACAAAGAGAACTCCAAGACTGTTTCTCTAGGGTCAAGAGGATTCTAATAGATGAGCAAAACCATCTCTACATACAGACAGGGAGGATGAGGATGGCCATGTGAACTACTGAGCAAGATGAGTATGTGGAGAGCCTGTGAGTAAAAAAATACTAAGAGAAACCTTAGGTGTCAGAGGCAGGGAAGGGGTCCAGATGTTGGCTAAAGTGACTTGATGTATTCTACTTTATTATTTTTTGGGTTTTTGGATTTTTTTTTTTTTTTGGTTAGTATACAAGATAATGGATTTCTTATTCCATCTTTATACATGGACTTTACTCATAATCACTCCCTACTACCCTTCCTATTTCTTGTTATTCCATCTCACTCCCCTTCCAAATAGACCCCTCTGTTTCCATATCATTCAAGATGATAGGTAGATGGACAACCAGACAATCATAGATAGATAGATAGATAGATAGATAGATAGATAGATAGATAGATAGATGGATGGATACTTGATAAATAGACTTAAATCTAAATTCTACATATGACAAAGAACACAGGGTATTTTTTCTTTCTCTCCACCTATATCATTAACTCTCTCTTGTACCCCACCTTCCAGGAAGATTCTTGAATCTTAGACTATATCAGGATACGTCTTAGTCTTAGAGGAGGAGTCTAATGGAATTTTGGTCTTGGCGAATTCCCAAACAGTAGCTAACAGAGTTTAGAATTTGATGCAAGTTCCCACTTCAGAAAGTCATCAGCTGGGAGGGTAGCTCAGTGGTACAAAGCTTGCCTACCATGCACAATGGCCCTGGATTTGATACCCAGCACCACTGAAAAAAGACATAAGGGAGGGAGGGAAGAAGGAAGGTTGGTTGGTTGATAGGTTGGTTGGTATTCATACAGCAAAATATGACCATTACATATCCAGGACCTTTTACCAATCAGTAGAGGCATGCCTTTAGAAACAGGAATCATATGCCAACAAATACTTGCTGTTATGATTCTCTTGCACAGTGTAAATGAAATAGCAGGCAGGAAAGAAAAACATTTCTATCATCATATAACCTTTAAGAGCTATTAGCATAAGGTTGTGACTGTAAGTTTTCTGAGGAACGTAAAGCAGACTAGAGAATCATAGGATGATTGGAAGGGAGCTGTTTAGTAGGATGAGTCTCTTAGGAAGCGACCTTCAAGCAGAGATTAATGTGGGTAAAGGCATAAGCAAGGAAAGGGCCTGGAAGAACAGCTTTTCAGGCAGAGGGAGCGGCAGGCATGAAGAAGCTGAGCCAGAGGAGTAAGCTTTGCCGTGTGCATGGCTCTTGGAGGGAGGGAGTAGGAGCAAGGGTTGAGGGAGTGGGACCAGGGGTTGAGTTTGTGTTTCGAGGAAGGGTTTGAAGATGTCAGTCTGGCAAGTGTGTAGCATCCTGGTAGAGAATTGCTGATGCGTCTCAAGTGTGCTGAAGCCAGGAGGCATTTTGGCAAGAGAACGACACAATCTGAGCTAGGTATGGGAAAGCCTTCTAAAATGTGGAAGGCAGACAGAAGAGACAGAAGAAACAATTTGGAGACTGTGGCAACCAAACAGCTGGAGAATGTCAGTGGCTGGAGATGGTGACAGGATGAAATTCAAAACTTCCTGTGCCTTGGTCATGTAATAGTTCTTGAGGCAGGAGGATGAATAAATGAGAGGCAGAGAGAGATGGTTACAAGGAGAACCCTGGAAGAGAGTCATCTGGAGACAACTGTAAGAGTTCTATTTTAGATGCATGGTGCCAGGTCCACTGATAACATGAGAGGGGAAAATACCAGTTTCTGTATGTCTTCATCCAGAAGAAAACCACTGGGCACAATTACTGTGTTCAAATTATGGGAAGAGAAAATAGGAAGGACCAGTGTATTTCCTGGAGGAGCTCACAACCAATCAGAGAAGAGAGAGAATGGCTGGAAGAGGAGGGACTTGCAGGGTTGTGTGACTATTATAATGTGGTAGAAGTACCTAGAAAAGAGTTGGAATTTCCTCTTGGATCCTGGGATGGGGGAATGAGGAGGATATCTGGATATAGAGAAGGACCAAGAAATGGTCAATGGTTATTAATGGTCAATGATTATTGAAGTCATCGTCTTAGTTAGGGTTTCCATTGCTTTCAGGAAACACCATGACCAAGGCAGCTCTTAGAAGGTCAACATTTACTTGGGGCTGACTTAAAGGCTCAGAGGTTCAGTCCATTATCACCAAGGTGGGAAGCATGGCAGCACCCAGGCAGACATGGTGCTGGAGGAGCTGAGAGTTCTATATTTTGTTCCTAAGGGAATCAGGGAAAGACTCAATTCCAGGCAGCTAGGAGGAGGGTCACAAAGCCCACACCCACAGTGACACACTTCCTCCAACAAGGCCACACCTCTTAATAGTGCCACTCCCTGTGCCAAGCATTCTCAAACCACTATGGCCCTGTTTGCACTGTTTATCGCTCTCAACTCTCATGGTGAAGTAGGGTTCTTTTGTTCTTCTGTTGGGTGGTACATTTTGATTTTGTTGTTTTGTTTTGTTAGATATTTTATTTGTGTGTATGAGTATTTTTCCCTGCATGTACATCTGTATACCACATGTGTGCCTGTTGCTTGAGGAGACAGTGAGCCTTCATGTGGGTGCTTGGAATCAAACCTGAGTCCTTTGCAAGACCAACAAGTGCTCTTAACCACTGATCCAACTCTCTAGCCCTGGTTTTGTTGGTTTCATGGAATATCAGCTCCCAAAGAATAAAAGCAGAGAAATGGATTATCAGATCGCACTGGAGTTTGAGGCTTGCAGAGAAAGCTCAGCAGAAGGGTTTCAGTCAAGGAAGGTTGGGTTGTTGCTAGGATACTCGATGATGATGATCTGTGATGCTGGTACAGAGACTATCACCATGTGAGAGTGCCTTTGTTCTGACCTGCTGCATAGCCAAGCCCTGTGTGTCATAGATCATTTAATAAATATGACGGCACTGGCAGGGGTTATTATTGTTATGTCACTAGGAGGTTGGAGCACAGAGTCAGTGCTATAGATGGCATGTTAACACAAGCAGGCCGATTCCCAAGGTTACACTCCTAACTACGGCAGCCTGTGTTCGAAGAACAATCTAAGTTGGCGTATGGAGGGAATCAGTAAAGGATTAGCCAGATGGAATGAGAGGAGTGGGGTTTACAAGAAGTGGGAGTCTCGTGGAAGAAGTGTGTACTGCCGGAGAAAGCACAGAAGAGAGGCGATGGCTATGAGTCTGAGGCTAAGACAGAATGGCATGTTAGAATTCAGAGTTTCAGAGATGGGCCGGCAGAATTCCAGGCAGCGAGGCTGCTGAGGCAATTCATAACAGGGGTGAGATTCCCATGGAGAGATCTGGGAATGGGGAAAGACGTGCAAGAAAGCACCATTGGCTCAGTGAAAGCTTTTAGGATGGGAGCCATGTGGTACCCCGAGTGCCAATCACAGTCCACAGCGCATCTTTGCAGCATCCATGCCTGGTGCCCTTACGTGCCTGGGTTTTTGCTTAAGTCATGAAGGCCTTCATTCAAAAAACCTTCTCTCTCCTCATGCCTATGCCTTCCTAATCCAGAACTATGGTATTATTTTGTATTGATGTTTATTCTCCAGTAGAAAAATCTATGACATCAGGGATTTTGTGGATTTAGGTTACAAATTCATGTCTAGTAAGCAAACGGCGCTTAGAATACAGCGAGGCCTCAGTCCGTACTCTGTAAATCAGTGAATGGAGGAATTAATGAAATACATGTAGCTCCATGTGGAGACTTGGTTATGAATCTCTGTTCCAATGAGAATTGGTGTTGAGTCCACTCTCCCTGGGACTCCTGCTGGCTTGGGGCTGCTTTCTCCTACAGTCTGCTTTTCTCGTGTATAGAATGGCCCATCTTTTCTAAAGTGTGTGCCTTCTGATTCCTGTGTCCAAACAGGACTTGAGTGCAAAGCCCTTGTAAAAATGAGTTGGCAGAGAAGGTTTGGTCATTGTCTTAGTCAGGGTTTCTATTCCTGCACAAAACATCATGACCAAGAAACAAGTTAGGGAGGAAAAGGTTTATTCAGCTTACACTTCCACATTGCTGTTCATCACCAAAGGAAGTCAGGACCGGAACTCAAGCAGGTCAGGAAGCAGGAGCTGATGCAGAGGCCATGGAGGGATGTTACTTACTGGCTTGCTTCCCCTGGCTTGCTCAGCTTGCTTTCTTATAGAACCCAAGACTGCCAGCCCAGGGATGGCACCACCCACAATGGGCTGGGTCCTCCCACCCTTGATCACTAATTGAGAAAATGCCTTACAGCTGGATCTCATGGAGGCATTTCCTCAAGGGAGGGTCTTTTCTCTGTGATAACTCCAGCTTGTGTCAAGTTGACACACAAAACCAGCCAGTACAGTCAATCCAAACAAGAAGGCAGTCCAGAGACCCCAAAGTATACCTAACACTTGCGGTAGGAAATTAGTAATAAATGAATTATTTCCATGCTATTCCTCCATTTTATGTGAGAAAGGGAAAACTGAGGTTCTGGAGGGAAACTCTAGTTTCCTAGTAAAGAAAATGGTAGACTCTTAACCTATTGACTTAAGACCCACTTTCCCTCTATTGCCTAACTGCCTCTTTGGTTAAAAATTTGCTAAATAAAATTATTTGAGGAGATATTAGAGATGGTCACCAAGGAACCTTTAAGCAGGCTTCCTGTACCTGGAATGCAGGGAGAAGGGTATGCCAAGCGCCACAGGGTACTTAGCAGCAACACTGCACACTGCACCTCAGCAGAGCAGTGGCCAGCACAGTTTGGCCACCTTTGTCAACAGTATCGCAGTGTCTAAATATTTGCCCATATTATAAATCCGTTTTATTTTGTAATAGCACAAAAACTTGTTTAGTGTCTCATGAATCCTTAATATGCATACATATATTTTTTTAATATTTGTTGATTTAATACTTTAATATCTTAACTCTGAGCTCCCAGAAAGTAGGAACTGTATCTATGAAGCGTACTTTATTCAGTACCTAACTTGCTTTAATGAAGGTCACAAAAATTGATATTCTAGGTCATCTTCACTAGGCTCGGGGAAAAAAAAAAAATGTGTGTTCCTATCTGTTATCTTGTCTGCCTTTGTTCATGGCAGACATCACTAATTGATCCCACTGTTCTCGGATGCAGGTGCAGCATTCAAACCCTCAGGAACACCCTTTAGGTATATTCCTGATATACAGGAATCGCCACTGAAAACTTTTAGAATCAGAAAAATAAAAATCCCATTTCTGCATTTAAGAACTTGGGACCCAAATAGGGAATGCATGGATGCAGGCTATGTCAAGCCTGGCCTGGCCTTCTGGATTTGTGCCTAATTGCCTGGATGTAAGCCACGCATGTCCAGAGTTCTGCCTCAGAATATTTTATACATCAAGATGAATGTTCCAGCCCTTGGCTCTCTGTAATCAGCTATCTCTATTTGATAAATATTTTAAATGATGGATGGATGGATGAGATTCAGGCTCTCGCCTAAATCTGTCTCTTTAAACAAGCGCTGCTATGCAAACAACGCCTTGGTTGGTTTAATAGAAAGGCATTTGAAGTTGAGGATACTCGACGCCGTCACTCTGCCAAACTGAACTTTAAGCCACTCATGTTCTTTTATTGGAATCCTTTCCCATACACACAATTTTACGAATTTAGAGCCCATCCTCCATTTTCCACACTCAGCTCTCCTAAATGACGATCTAGACGGTGACTACCACAAGACCTTACGTTCCCACTTCAACTCTGCGGGTGATTTGCTCTGGGAAGAAGTCTCAGTACAAGCATGTGGTGGGCTGTTCACCGTCGACTGGAGCCCAGTGCTCCATCTGAGTCTGGGAGACTGAAGCATTTCCATTCCTCACAGGGGGGCCCAAGCTGATAAATTAGGATGTGGTGGTTATCTTACTGTGCCGACAGTGAACGCTTCAGGCAGAAAAGCAGACCAATGGGAAAGAAGTAAACCCCTTTACCCAGATGCGTTTTTAATTATAGTTTTAACAAAGATGAAGCAAAACCAGGGAAGTGCAAAGTAATCACAAGGGTCTTACAAAGTAAACATCATTTGTTCGCAGAATTGTATCCACTGACGCCAAACCTGTTGTTTGTCCAAACAATGGAACCTTCTCCTCATTAACAATATTTGCTTATGAACTCCAAATTAAATATGCCTTTGCTTTAACAACCAAATAATTATATAGGGGGAAATACCAAATATAAAATATATCACGCTGGCATGTAAAGATGAAAAAGAAACTATAGCTTAATCAAAGAGATTTATTAGCTGATACCCATTTGCCGTCGCGATTTCCTCAAATCACATGCAGTCAAAAGTGATCCATTACTGTTTTACAGGAAGGCGTAATATCTCCGCTAATGTCATTAGTGGTGTTAATCATGGTCAAATTTTCCTGCATTAAAATTGTATAAAAGCAAGCAAGCCAGATGGTTCAGTGGAGAAAGGCGCTGGCTGCCAAGCCTGAGGCCAATAGCCAGAGCCGACATGGTGGAAGGAGAGAATCAACTCCCACAAGTAGTCTTCTGACTTTCACACTTGTACCATGCCCCCCCCCCCACACACACACACACACACACACACACGGGGTTTGGGGGGCAACATAATGCAAATAAATAAATGTAAAAAGTTAGAAGTGTTATGAAACCAATAGGTTCTATAGTAACTATTCTCATTCTGTGACTCTGGGCTCTGTGATTCTAGATGTCATTTGTGGGGTTACAGGCATACACAGAGGCAAAAATATAAACATGCATTATGGCCTCTTCTCTATTTTCTCAGAGAACTTTTCATCTTAAAATAAGGAATGAAAACAGCCACAGCTATATAGACGGGTCCTCAAACAATGCTCTGTGCTCTCTTATGGAATACTTGTTGGCTTTATCGAAGCAATTAAATGGAGTATTCTGGCTATGCCGTTGAGCAGTCGGATGGCAGACTTCTGTTGTTCTCATACCATCTTCCCTATGGCACCAGTATTTTTATCTTTCAGTTGCTGCATCAGAAATGCACCTCTGCAGGTCTCAGCAGAAAGGAGAATTTTCTGGAAGCATGGCCTTTCACAGTCCAAAGAGGCTCCAATCCGATCTGCCTAAGCTTGGCACTCTCCGAGAGCCTGTTTACGCTGTTTGCACACTGGTTTATTTCTTGTTTCTTTCTGCAGACCAGTTTTGGTGCAAGTGGATCAGAAGCATCCCCTTCCAAATCCTCCACTCCCCTTTTCTTCTTAACTCCAGATTCTTAAATGGTTCCTTAGGGGATGGAGAGAAGGTATCTTCTGTTTTGAGAATGGTGAATAATCGGCAAGGAGAGGAGAAATATTTGGGAAATAATTATAATATGCACAGACAGATCTGTCATCAGATAGTAAAACACCAAAATTATCACCTATTTCATTTCTCTTTCTATCTCGGTGTATCAAAATTAGCTCGTCTTTTTGAGGTCTATTGCTTGACTGGAATAATTGTCTGGCTCAAGTTTTATTTGCAGTGCTGTCTGTCTAGGAAGGCAGGAGTGGCTCATATTCTGGGCTGATTGAAGGATTCAAAACTAGGAAAGAACTGTTACCTGAAACCTCAGGACGTCTTATCAGAGTTAACATCTGGTACTGGGGAAAGAAGTTTCCCTCCTAGGGTTCTTGATCTCCTTAATGAAAAAAATAAATTCTTAATAGATAAAGAAGTAAATATATGCAGGTTCACTTCCTGATCCTTCCAAGTCTTCATTGAGATGAACCGAAGGCAAATATGTTGAGTCAGTCTCTGACTCTGGCCTGGTCCCAGAGAGATTTACAAAGACCTAGAGGAACCACAGATGTCAGCAGATTCGCTCACCCCTCTGAAGCCAGAACAAAGGAAGAAGGATGCCGGGAGGAAAGGTCGTGTTGTGCCACTGAAACAGATGGGCAATTTGGGGGTCTTTTTTACAGGTGACTTTCTAGCAGCCTAGAGGGGCTGAGGGAAATCAAATTTTTATTGTGTTCTCTAGCTTAACACTCTGTGGTGAACCTTCCAAATTGGAAGATCAGATTCCGGGCTTGTAAAAAGTTTACTGCTTAAACTTCTCAAGGGAAAGGACAAAAGGCCAAGAACAATTTCAGGCAGAGTGAGAAAAGGAGAGCTCTTAACTTTCTTCCATGAACCCAGTCCTAACTTCTGCCTCTGCTGTGCAGCTGTGCAAAATTTGTTACACACACACACAGTGAACCGTGGGACTAGGTGCCTGAGGGCCCAACAGTTCCACCTGCATCCCAGCCTTTGTAGTTAGATCTTCCTCACCTATCGGAGGGTGAGCTAGGCTTTGGTGAAATTCATGAAGCAGTAAGAAGGGGTTAGTTTGCTTATCCCACGATCCTCTTCTGCTGTCTCCTTTGCTCTCCATATGGGGGTCTTGGATGAGGGTGCTTCTATAGAGTTGTGGCTGAATTCATCCCATGGAATTGACAAAGAATTATATGTCTGTGAAGTAGTCCAACTCAGACAGGAAATGACAGTTGGTGACCGAAGAGCCTCTGACTGACTGTCAGCTAGAGATCTGAGGTGGAACTGTGAAGGTTGCAGCTCTCTGTGAGTGAAAGTCATGGAGGTGTTGAGGGTCTCAATCAGAAAGGTACAGATCTGAGGACCCCAGCATCACAGTCACCAGGGAGCTAAAGTAGAGATCCTAATGGCCTCAGAAAGTCCCAGTTATACATCCCAGATAGGGTACCAGGGATAGAGCCAACAATGATCTACGGAAGTCCAAGTTGACAAAACTGATGAATTTATTGCGATTACCTCTGGGAGTATGGGTGTTACTTACAGGAGCAGAGTCAATTCAAAAACAGCTGATCACTGAAAAGCCTACCACCCCAGCGTGGTATCAACTCATGCAAGTTCTAACACTGGACCCCACTTTACAACATTTACACAGCTCAACAGCTCTGATCAGTCTCTTTTCTCCCAAGATATTCTTGCTATTTAGATAATCTTAGGAGTCACAAGGCCTTTTTAGTCTTATAAGCTTTAGGGACTTCCTGAGACTTGTGAGTTGTTTACCTCTGAGTATAAGGAGCCTTCCCCTGTAACGGAATGTTTAAGTTAGAACTTCCTGAGTCTTAATGACTCCATGCATCTCCAGGATGGAAATGTTTTCATTTGAAAGACTATTCCAATACCCAGAGTCCTCTGTGTTCTCTAAACATTTTTTTTTTTCTGTTTTGAAATTACAGAGTCTGTCATTCCAAGTAGTGGAACATTTCATGTAAAACTGCCTAAGAAGCACAGCGTGGAACTTGGAATAACCATCAGTTGTAAGTAGAATGGGCTTCTCTTAAATCATAGAATTCAAGGATGCTGTAGGACTCTGTTGCCAACAGGTTAACGTGTGGTGAATGTTTTACAGTTTCAGAGTTACCATATGAAGCTTTGGAGCCAGGTGTACAGCCAGCACCTGATAGCCTTGTGAGGGAAGTAAGATACTTCAAGTTCTCTCTGCTGTTGTATTTCTCTATCTGTAAAATGACATGAAGGCTCAGAAGAGAGCTTAGCTGGTCAAGTGCTTGCTATGTAAGCATAAGGATCTTAGTAAAAAGCCCAAGCTCTATGGAAAGAGTGGGCACAGAAGCACGCATTGGTTATCTCAGTATTGAGGAGCTTGAGACAGGAGGAACTCTTAGTCTTGCTGTCCAGAAAGTCTGACTAGATCAGTGAACTCCAGCTTCAGTGAGTGATTCTGTCTCAAAAAATATGTGGAAAATGATTGAGGAGGACATCCGATGTCAACCTCTGGCTTTCCCAGGCATGTGTCCAAACGTGCACACACCACCTACAGAGAGACAGACAGACACAGAGACACAGAGAGATACAGAGAGAGAAGAGGCGAAAGAGGGAGAAAAGAAAACAATATAAACAGAAGCAAGATTTCTATGAAGTATAGGGCCAAGTCTTAAGAAATAGCATCTATGTACTCTGTATGCTGGCCAGAAAGTTTCCATTTTTCTCACATGCGAATATATAAATTATTAGATGAATAGTTAGATGAACAGAAATATACAGATGGGTTCTCTATATTTTTGTGTCCTATACTGTTGTCTAATGAAGACAAGAAACAATAATCTAATTCAAAAATACTTTTATGTATTCTTAGGACTGTCTTTGAGTGTACAATGTATCTGTAATCCATTACAGATACAACCCAATTAGAGATACTATTTATCTTGATCAGTCTCAAACAATGCCTTTAAGTAAATTCCTGAGTTACTCATGATACCTGGTCTGGATAACCTAACCAAAGTAAAGAGTGTAGACTATAAATGGGTTTAATTCTTCTCCTCCCCAAGGGTCAAGTTTTATTACTGCCTTGATTAACCAACTTTGAAAATGTCAACCTCAGTGGAGCTCTATGGAACAGGATAGAAACTGAGATTACTTTGTTCTTCTCATGTCCATAAACTGAGTTTATCAATGCATGTCCCATGTACATGAAACAGTCAGTACCTAAGGACCAGAGGAGTCACAGAAGCAGGGACTCTGATCACAAGGTTGTCCCTTCAAGAAAGAATGATGAGACGGTATAAAAATGCCCTAACACACTGCTCAGGCGAGTTTATGTCAGTGGTTATGGCAAAAGTAAAGAAAAAGAGTCCTCGATTGACGACTATGAAATAGAGCTGTCCAACTCAACTTTAATGATATAAATTTAACACTAGGACAGCACTTTCATTTATAATGGAAAGCCACCCACATCTGCTGCTATACTAAAATGAGTATGACTGCATCTCACAACCTCTGCGAGGAATAAGATGCCATGTATCTGAGATGGTCCCCCATTACCCCAGTAGCCTTCTGAGAGAGTAGAAAGACACAATGCAGGAGCACTTAGGACATATCTATAAAACACCACTGTAAAGCACATGTGTAGGATATGACACAGCGTGTGAATAAAACAAATATGTGGTAGTTGTGAATGAATGATATCCAAAGTCCAGTGAATAGATGTATGTCTGTGAGTTGTACAGGTGTGTGTGTCTGTGTGCATGTCGTGAATGTACAAAGCAGAAGGAAACTTTGGATGTCATTTCACAGGAGCTGTCCACCATGTTTTTTGAAAACGCGTCTCTTAACAGTCTGGAATTTGCCAATTGGCTACACGGGCTGGTCAGTGAGCCCCCACACTGCCTGTCTCCACTTGCCCAGTGTGGGTAATATAAATGCCTGACTTTTGTATGTTGGCTCTGGGATCAAAATCATGCTGTCCTGCTTTAGGGGCAAGCACTTTACGGAGTATCTCCTCAGACCTCAATTTTTATGGATATTGGACAAATTAAATTTTTACTTCTATAACTTTTAAGAGTATCTGTTTACATTAAACAACCAAAGTAAAGGAAAACAGGTTCTTAAGTAAATTTTGAGATTGAAGCGATTTTGGTTGTAATAGATGCTCATGAGGAGAAGGTGTCTAGAGGACTCCCACTCACAGGCTGGGTTGTGTCAAAACTGTTTTAATGTCGACAGCATAAACACCCACAAGTTGCTACAAGAAAGGTCTTGAGTCCCAGCCCACCACGAGCCGCTGTACTTTGTGAATGTTGCTCTGCTCCAGGTGGGGCAGGGATACACACATTCTCACATATAGGTATCACCTCTCAGAGCTCCAACGGCACTTAAACAAGCAATCATCACGATACTGAGTGTGTATCCTCCTGGAAAATGCTATTCATTTGCAAGTCAAGGAAATAGAATCCATGACAAAAGAAAAAAAGAACACAAAAAGGCCAGCCGGGATTTGGATTCACCACAATGAGAGAGAGTGTAAAACTCCCAAAGGCCTCCCTCAGGTCCCAGCACACACAGATCCTCATTCAATGCTTATATCCATTGTGTGGTTGGATGAGGCATCTTCCTCAGTAATGTTCTGCTAGGCTCTGTGTCCCCCAAGAAAGAAGCCTTAGAATAAGATTGTGAAGACACAGACTATTGCATATATTACAGATTTAGAAAATGCTCAAGAGCAAGAACCAAGAGACCCAAGTGCCCCTCTCTGTAAAGGCATATACATATTAAATGCATATACGTATATATCTATACTTATATAATGTATACATATGCATATATATATACATATACATATACATATATATATACATACATATATGTGTACATCTATGAATATATTCATATGTATATGTTTTGTATACAATACATGTGTCTATACATATACAATGCATGCATATGTGTACATATATGAATATATACATATGTACATATGTGTTCATATATACATATATATTAATTACCAAAACACATTGCAAAACCTCAGCATGTGTAAGGTGGTGATCATTCAGGACTTTACTCAAAGCCTTGTGAAATGCTTTTAACCCATCTCTAGAAAACAAAAATCTAATGTTCACCCCAAAATATATAGTATGAAACTCTCAAAGAATAAATGTTTAAAATACAGTTTTTTAGTCTAGCATCCACTACAATTATATTATATTGGCAGGAAAAGCAAGCACCTTCTCATCAAACACACATGGGCTCTGAGTGAGGCTGAGGCCCTGCATGGCTCACAGAAGTTTCTCACCATCTTTGTACGAAATCCCCTTTCTTCTTTTTCCCCCTCTGTGTTTGGAAGTAGCCCTCCATCATGAGAGGCATATAGGCCTCAGTGTGTCCAGGTACACTCCAGACCTAACAGAGTAAAAAAAAAAAAATGACCACCTCTGAATTTGGATGTGGTGAGCCGTTTCAGGCCAAGTTTTCATAGGCTCTTGATAAAATATTCATAGCACATTAGAGCCAGACGTTGCTTTCATTGATGTTGTGATAATACAGAATGATTTATTACAGCAGTTGAAGTAGGTAAACTAACAGAAACAGTCACACCCTCGTGTCCTCCCACCCCAAACTGTCCAGAATCACAGCTCCCATCTTCCAACAAGGACACCTACCTGCCTGTCAAATCAGAGAACTTTGGTTGTCTCTGCCCTGTGTGTGCCCTTGTCCCTGTGGACATGCTGACATTGATATGTCTGTTGAGTTCTGCAACAGGGATTTGTCTCTCCTACGCTACACATGGCACTCTGTGATAATGTATATTTCCTCTCTTAATCCTCACAGCAGCCCTGCGATGGCCCATTTTACAGAGTGAAATGCTGTGGTTAGGTGTAACTACCCAAAGACCCAAAGCCTAATAAAAGGCAAAACAAAGATCTCAACACCAACACATTCTGTCAGCCGGAGCCCTGGCTTTCCTGTCCCCATACAGTTCAGCCCTGTCACCATCTGATTTGAGGAACCCTCCCAGAGCCTAGATCAGAAAAGCAAAAGGCAGCATTCTACGCAGGTGGTTAATTTCCTGACCTTTTTGATGGGACTGAATTCATTGCAGTAACAAAAGCTTAGTTGTCCTTTTCCACAAAATCACAAAGGGGGGGGCTGTGTGACAAGCCCCAAAATGTTCATCTTTCCTATATAAATAAGCTTTTCCCAGTGAGGGTGAACGGTGATTTTAACACTTCTGAGACTGAACGATGGAGGGACAGCACATACTATCTTGACATGAGAAAATGTGAGGTTTTTTCAATGGCTAAATCCTAGATGAAGATCAAGAAGAGGAAAACAGATGACAGCAACATACTCTGACAAGAACCTTCAATGTACTTTATATTCCCAAAGGGCTCAAGCATTGGAGGTATTCAGAACTTGGGGTATATAAGAATGGTGATATAGCTCAGACAGTGGGATTAGCTGAAAGCTAAGAATGAATGAGTTAGTCTGTGAGGTACCTCCCCTACTCAGTGAAATCAAGTGTCTCACCAAAAGAGCTCTTAGAAGCTTTGAGCTTATATCTTAAAGCAGGAGCTAATAAGTCTGTAGAATAAGGGAATGTAACTGAATTCTGCAGGAAAGGATAGAAATTGGATGCTCTCTGACTTGTTCATGGGCGCTGTTAACACAGGCATGCTAGAGCGAATAGCAACTACTGATCTTGCAAAGATTATTTGTAATAAACTATGTTGAAAGAATGGAGAGGTGAGAAAGATACATGGATGCAGTGATGGCCTAGCAAGGAAGAGAACAACCCCCCGTGGTTCATAATACAATGTAAAGAGAGAATGACTAAGACTGAAAAATAAAAGAGTAACATTATATGTTATTTCACAAGTGGGAATCAACCAAAGTTTAAAGTCTGTGTTCCTCAGATGAATGCGGAGATATGTCCTCCAGTAAACTGATTGTGAATGGAAACTATTCATGCAACATAACAATACAGTACACTGTAGTATGCAGTGTTTATCTGCAAACTCAGGACCAACAGGAAGCTATGACTTGCTACCCTTGCACAGTATCACAAGAGACTGCTATGCCGCGCGTTGCTGGCTTCGCCTATCAAAACTCAAGTATGGCTTCTACTGAAAGAAATTGCCTCACACTATCAAATCTCAAATGAATCACCTTAAGGGCAGGAATCATCTCTATTTGCATCTGGGGAAATGGGAAATGGAAGACTTACTTCTGCACAATTTCCAACCAAATTGTATGAACTTGAAATTTGGTCACAGGCGAAAAGTAAGAGCTGTCAAGATGGCTCAGTTGTAAAATGCTAGAGCCTTTTAGGCATGAGAGTCCAAGCCCCATACTTAGAATCCAAGCAAAATGTGGGGTATAACATCGTGCACCGTAGAGATGGAGACAGGGAGATCCCTGGAGTTTGCTGGGTAGTCAGTCTATCCAAATTGGTTAGCACCAGGTCAGTATGAGACCCTCTCAAAATAGGTGCCTGGCATTACTGATAGTGACACATGAGTTTGTCCTCTGGCCTTCACATAGACACAACACACACACACACACACACACACACACACACACACACATGAAAACATATATACATACATTCTGAAAAGCATCACGGTGTTTCCTTGTGAGGGCCTTCACATAGACACAGACACATAGACTGCACACACACACACATGCACACACATAAACACACACACACACTGAAAACATATACATACATTCTGAAAAACATTACAAGTGTTTCCTTGTGAGGTTCAAGAATATGTACTTATGGGAAACACAAAAATACCAACTTTGTAATGCTACATAAATAGATGATTGTGTTGAGTCCCGAGCACTCTTGTAGATGACACATGTATCACTGCCTGTATGCCTTAATGGTGGCATTAGAGACACAAGTGGATTTTGAGATAAAATTAGTTTGGTTAAGCATAAATTGGATCAAGGTACTACTGAGTTTAACCTCCATAATGTTGCACACAATTTCACAATGTCAGTCTCCTGTCCCCCTTTCAGATCTGTCTATTTGGCCAGTTGCATTGAGATTTCAAGGAAGTACTATTGTCTGTCTGTGGTTTTCAGAACTTAGTCATTGCTTTTCCTTCGTAAGTCACCCTCTTGACCTCATTCACTGTAAGTCACCACCTGCCCCCATCCAATGGCACGCTGGGATGGCTACTTCAGTAGCAGTGACATCTCTGAAGAGAGAACACTATCTCGTTTCTCATGACCTTGTGAGATGTAAGGAGTTCTGCCTCTCCTGTTTAAACCGATTGCTCTGAGATTTCACAGCCAGAACCCAGTGCAGAAATGCTTAGCTTATAGCTGGTGTTCTGGAAATCTGTGCTAAGTAAGTGCATGGCTTTGCAGACAATTCCAATCAGACCCAAAGCATCAAATGATCATGTGTTACTCTTTATTGAATCGTCACACATCTGAGTAAGAGCTGATAAATAAAGACTATGACAGATGAAAGACTGAAGGTCCCATGTAAATACTGGAGAGAGGGAGTGAGTTCAGTGTGGCCGGATAGTGATAACAACAAGCCCTTCTGCAGACACAGTGCCTGTGTGCATGGATCTAACCACTTTGTCTGTGATGATCACATAATGTTCTCAACAGAGACTCTCAGGTAAAGATTGTGACACTTTGTCATATGTTGCATAGATGAGCCACCTAAGGATTCTGTCCCCAAGCAATCAATCCAGAAGTGTTAGAGCCAGGGCTTTGGCACCAACCATTATGATCATCGAACGTCATTTCTTAATCATTACGCTACATTGTCCTTCTGTTTTTCTATTACCAAAGCTGTGTATCCGTATAAACTATATTAATAATTAATAGTAGTGAGCTGCTTGGTAGGTTTGAGAGCCCGGTGAGCCTAGAAGCATATGCTTGGCTTGGTCTTTTCAAGGCAGAGAAGAATTTGGCATTGTGATGTGGTGCGTAAACAGGTGCTAACTGCTCAAGGATTCACTGCTGTATCTGTGTGCCTGATAAAAACACGATAATGTCATGATACCATCTTCCTCTCTTGCAAAAAGGGGAGGGTTTGATGTATCTTCTTGCTTCTACTATTGCTGGTTTTCCATGGATCATTTCAGAGGAATATGGACCTTTTTAATTAAAACCCAAAACTTCTTGCATGTTATATGATGGTAATTACAGGTTGGTAAAATACTGTGCAAATTCATTGACAGATAATAGAAGAATAATGCTTTGGTTTAATAAAGAATTATTTATTTGTGTGTGTGTGTGTGTGCATGCATGCGTGCATGCCCAGAACTAACTTTACAATATGACATGAGTAAAATTGGTAGATGTTTGTGTCTGCGGGTAAGTCGTATCAAATCATTGAGCGAAGGTTTAAATAATGAACTAATTGTAGTGAATAGACTGTTCTGCATTCTTTGCTGTAAGCTAAGGATAGTGATTAAGCGGAATCTCATTAACATTTACTCAGGACTAATTGCGATAGTGGGTAAGGTATTGGGGGTGTTGATTTTCCTTTAAATATGATGCTGAGCTGTTAAACCATCTGTTCTTATGCATAAACATTTTTCTGGGATTCAGATGGGATTATAGGATATGATATGGTTCTGTGATTATTATGGAATGATCAGCCTGTTTATAATAAAATCTTACTTCAGGGGCCTCTTAATATTCTCTAAAAGGAAATCATTGCAAGCTTCAGGTTGGCAAAACATCTTCTCTCAGAGGCCACTTGTCTTTTACACAAACGTTGATATCCTAAATGAAATCCAAACTTTGTAAACAAAGATGGTTTCTTTGTGATGCCCTGTGCTATCTAACTCATAGCCAGAGTTAATGCCAAGAAAGTTTCCTTTAAAATGTTTTGTTTATTCTTATCAAATGGAAGTACAACCCCTAAATTATAAAAGGCCACTGTGATGGATAATAATTTTATGTGCAGCTTAATAGGGGCTATCTGTGTATGCTTAGAATAAATACATACACATGCATGCATTTGGTTGACTAATAAAATATTTACTATAGTAACAAAGTAAGCACTCGCATCCCAAAACACTGTAGAGCTTTCTAGGTATGACTTTGTGAACAGAACATAAAGATTTATGTAGCTTGCCCACCAAAATAATTCCTACTGGAAAACCATGAACTTCAAAGCATCCTTACTGCCCTATGCCCTTCCCAGTGCCTTTCTGTAATGTGATGAACTCCAGTCAACAGTGGTCCCTCCTTGATAGAGAGGCATGGGGGAAGGGTGAGAGAGAGGCTTGCCTTCAGTGTCACCCAGCTAGCTACTTAATGATTTCATTATTCTCCTCAGGAGGAGCCAACCTTTCAGGTCACCTGAGCCAGCATAAAGTCAGTGATCAACCCTCCAACTGCTCTCCGCAATGGCAAAAAAATAGTCACTTCTACATGAATATTTTGCTGTTGGTTTTGATTTACATACAAACTCTTACTGGTGTTGAAAGTTACTGTCAGGCAGGAGGGAACAGACAGTCTCAGATGAGTCCTGGATATAAGATGTGATTGCTCACTCTGTCTTCATTCTTACAGCGCCATCCAGTAGGAAACCAGGGGACCCTCTTGTCATTTCAGATATCAAGAAAGGCAGTGTGGCACACAGGTGAGGAGTGTGTGTTTTCTCATTTGCCTGTTCCTTCTGTCATACTCTTACTTCTGTACACTATAGTAACAGTGATTT
Organism: Mastomys natalensis; assembly: GCA_021653895.1. Taxonomy (NCBI): domain Eukaryota; kingdom Metazoa; phylum Chordata; class Mammalia; order Rodentia; family Muridae; genus Mastomys; species Mastomys natalensis. The sequence goes on from JAJTUV010000892.1 coordinate 246,366, forward strand.
GTACGGTATTTTATGAGCTCAGCATGAGTGTTTTCTTCACTTTCTCCATCTTCCATTTTCTGGTGAAACCTCAAAAGTTATCAGTTCTGAGCAGGACCTCTCCAACACAATTAGCTTGTGGGATGACTTTGCCATCCTGTCCCTTTGGACAAGTAAGACTTTAGAACACCATTAATGTTTATATTCCTGTTCTAATTTCCTTTCTGTTGATGTGATTTAAGAACAAAAACAAATCCGACCAAAAGCAACGTAGGGGAAGAAAGGATTTATTTGGTTAGTACTTCCAGATCATAGTCCCCCATGGAGGGAGTCAGGGTAGAGCCTCGAGCAGGAACTTGAAAGGTGTACCCACTGGCTTCTGTGAAGCATCACTTCTAACCAGAGAACTCACAGCCAAGAGATGCTTGCTGGCTCACTCACAGCCTCATGCTTAGCTAGTTTTCTTATACGGCCCCAAACTCCGTGCCTAGGGAATGGGTGCTACTCATAGTAGGCTGGATCCTCCTAAACCAATTAACAATCGAGAATCCATCATAGACATATCCACAGGAAGGCCTGATCTGGACGGTCTCTTGACTGTACTTCTTTCTTAGAAGACTCTAGGCTATATTAAACCCACCATTAAAGCTAACTAGAACGATCTCCTCCTTGGCCACTATACTTCCAAGTGAGACAGTCTCGTATTTTTTTTATTTCATAGATAAAAGTACATTTTAAGTAATCGGGCATGCTGATGTAATATTGTTAACTTTCCTCTTACTTTTCAAATAAAGACCTTTAAAAACCCTAGCTGTCATCATAAAGGAATGTGCCATTAACGAAACTCTAACCTAACCATCAAAAGATATGGAGGGCACTGTAGGAGTGTAAGGTACATAACATAGGCACAGCTGTGTTGAAACTTATTAGTATCGTGTATCAAAGAAGTACAGACATTTGGTTTTCATGTAGAAAGTGTGCAAGGAATCCGTCCTACCTACTTGCCATCCCTATTTCCTATCCGTAGATGGAAAGGGTTTGAGGGATGCTAAGAGAGCCTGTATTATCTATCATAGCTGATCCAGTAGAAGAATAGATTGAATATTAGGAGACAATTAATAGACTAAATGACCTAGACATAATACATAAAGGAGAGTTCTACACCAAAACCATATGCAGTCTACTCTCATTCCTGTTATGGTTGTATATGAATCTTTAAAACATTCAACAGATCTGCAATTGGTCCAGAAGCAGCACTGGACTCTCTGAGGCCATTTTCCAAATAGTGATGTCGGATTCGTCCCCTTCTCCAGCCACAGCAAGTTTCTAGGTACATGAAGAAAGAGCCAGTATCCTAGACCTGAGATCTCAGTGACCCTGAGTTGTCTTGCCTTTTTTCACCCTGTAGCTCTCTCCTCAGAGCTGAGGATAAACCACTAATGTGTATCAAGATTGAGAGGAACACTAGAATATTTGGGTCTCTGGTACCTGGTACCCCGTAAGGAGCTCTAGACTTCCTGAGAGTAAATGCTAAGGTTAAATGAAGAAAACATAAGGAAAATGTTTTAATAATATACAATTTAGCAGCATAGCATCCATCTCAAATAAGAGTGGGGAAAAAAAATATAGGTGCTTGTCAATAAAGTACAATTTTCAAACAGCTCAAGAGCTTTGGCTCTGGTGGTGATGTGAACACACCATTATGCCCACTGCCTCTTGAAATGGTCTGAGTAAGTACTCATCGTGATCATGAGATACTGTGCACTTGTCAACAGAACGGGAACTCTGGAACTTGGAGATAAATTGCTTGCAATAGATAACATCCGGTTGGACAACTGCTCCATGGAAGATGCCGTCCAGATCCTCCAGCAGTGTGAGACCTGGTGAAGCTCAAAATCCGCAAAGATGAAGATAACTCAGGTATTGACAGCATCCTTGCTCTAAGACTGACTTTTCTAGCAGCCTGCCTGTCAAAAGATCATAAATCTTGATGCTTTTCATGTAGCAGCTGGCTAATAATGTCACAGCGGTGTTTTATCTAGTCGTAGGAGTCTTTAGTTATGCACTGAGTGTTGAGTGGAATTTAAATGATACTTTCAAATTTTATAACTAAGATAGTTTTATAAAAGTTATATTAAGACAATTTTAAATATGAATACCACTCTAAGGTCCTTTCCAAGAGTTTGTTGATACTTGTAGCATATAACCACGCTGACTGCTGCGTTTTTAACTTTATATTTAGCTAGTTTTCAAACTCTTAATGCTTTTCTTTGTTATTTCAGTGATTTAAGTAGCATAGCTAGTAGTCTCCTACTGCATGGCTTTATTTAGAGTTCATGGTTTTATTTAGAATTGCGCCTTCCTTTGAGTTATTTCTTTAGAAAACCTATCTTAAACCAGGATGACAGAATGACAATAAAAGGAAACTCTGGGATTCCTCCCACATTCTGTCCCATGATTTGTAAGGGTCAGATCCAACCTAGGGCTTCCGTGATGTGTAAGGAGTAATGTGTGAGCAGTGCTTCTCAGACCCTGGTGTGCCTCAGTCTCCTGGGATGCTTTGGCAACACACACACCCTGGGCATTGTCTCCAGGTGGAGTCTTGGATTCTTATTTGACAAATGTCACAGGCACTGCTACCAGTAATGCAAGGAGCGTGGCTTTTATAACCCTGCAGTAGATGCCCTATAAATTACACACAATCATGGAACTAACTGAACAGCCCACTTGCTGTGATAACTCACAAATACGGAAATTTTAGAAATCTGTATCATAACGATTTCATTTAAAAGATTTTTGCCAATCTTACAATAAAGTTAAGGCCCATACTATGAATGTGGTTCTAGGGATCACAGTCTCAAGTCTTAGACTACAATTTGTTTCCCTAATCTATACCTACAATATATGGTTTGCTACTTCAGTGTTGGCTTTTCATTTCTGAGACAAAAATGTCTAATTAAAACAATTGAAGGGAGGATATATTTGAACTCATGGTTTCAGAGGTCTTCATCCGTGGTGGCCTGGCACCAGTGTTTATGGTGAGGTGGAGCCTCATGGCACAGGGGTGGGGAGAAAGTAAGTTGCCCACCTCTTGGCAGTGAAGAATCAGGAATGCAAATGAGAAGGGGCCAGGCACAAGTTATAGCCTCCAAAGTGATGCTTGGTGTTTCGTTTTCTATACTCAGCTCCACTTCCTGATAGTTCATGCATTATAAACTCATCAAAGAATGAACCCATAGTTAATATTAGTACTGTCATGACTCGATTACCTCTCAGTCCTTCTACTAGCTGAGGTCCACGCCTTCAACACACACAGGAGCCTGGAGTTACCATGTCAAATTCCAAAACCAAGCATACCACTTCTGACTTCCAAAGGACCCGTAGCCAACTCAAGATACAAAATGTGTTTAGTCTTTTCTCTACGAATCCCCGAAGTCTGAAAAAGACACTAGCTAGCATTGCACAAAAGCCCAAGTTCGTTCTCTTCTGAGACTCAAAGCAGCAGCAAAAATCAGCGTCACAGAATGGCATTAAGGTTTCTGGCCACCGTGAGCAGGGACTAGACCCACGTGGGTGCAGCTGCAGCAGCTCCTGAGTGTTTGTTAGCTGAGCTCAGAGAAACACTTGCCTTGGCAGCCTGTGCATGAGAGGTCCCTGGAGTGATCTGCAATCGAAGTCTTTCAAAGGCTTTACATCTTTATGCCCTTGAGCCACTGATGGATGGGAACTGCCTCGTTCCTGAGATGCCACCTAAGCGTCTTTGTTTTCCCAGCGCAGAGTACTTGGCTGCTTGTTCTGGTGTGTCTACTCAGCAAGCTCACCATACTTCAGCCTTAAAAAGCTCCCCACCTCCCCCCTTGTTTTTTTTTTTTTTTAAACTTAAGCTGTTCAGAGCCATCTGCTCTGGCATCTCCTCCCGATTCTCACTGTAAGTCCAAATAAAAGCAGTGAGCAATGTCCGTGCGAGTCTAAATTCTATGCTACCTCAAAATGTGCTCCATTGGATTAGTCTATAACTTTAAATTTGGCATCTCACAAAGTATCAGGAATGGAAAACAGTACAGACGTGTTCTTTGACTGAATGTAATATCCAGTCTCCCATCCAAGAGGGTCCTCAAGTCCATCTGAAACCTCACGAGCAATTGTTAGATAATCCCACTATCATTCTGGTCTTTAGAGCTCTCCCCAAACTGCCTAGTATACTCCCCTTCCTTAAAGAATTTTAAGCTGCTTTTTTTCTTAAAGACTTTTCCCCAAACTTTTCCAAATTCCTCCCACAAATCTTTTCCAAAGTTAGACTTGGCATGGGAAGAAGACACAAGACTACTTTACTTCTGAGCATCAATCTCCTGTGGTCGTATCCTCCTGCCACAGCCACAGAATACCTGATGACAAGAACAACCAGAAGGAAGGATTGTTTACCACCCTTGGTTTCTGTTATGGTCAGCTGGCTGGGTTATTTCTAGACTATGGCCGCCGAAAGGCATGGTGGATCCACGCCGCTCACCTGACAGCAATGAGCAAAGACAAAACCAGAAAGAACAGAAAGAGTTCCCTCCAAGCCATTCTAGTGAAATACTTTCCCCAACCAGACTCAACCTCCTGAAGGCTGACTCGGTGTGAATTCACCAGTGCTTTAATCCACTGGTGAAGTTGCTGTCCCTGTGATCCAACCGTCTATCAGTAGTACCGGATGCCTGGTGGGTGGGGCCTCAGTGTCTAAGACTGTCAGAGAAGATGCTTAATATTCAAACGATAACACTTTCCAGTTTTGTTTGAATTTTTTTTCCTCTTGAAAATAAATATATTTAACTGATACAGAAAATGGACTGTCCATATAATGAAGTAACATCATGTTTAGATCTAGGGACACATTATAAATTATTTAAATCAATTTAAACATATCTGCTTGCTCAAATGTTAACCATTTCTTTATAATTAAAAACTTTCAAGGTCTTTTCTTCTACCTTTAAAAATGTTATTGTCATTTAAAGGGTGAAAAGTGAAATAGTGATTTATTTTAATAGGGTAAAATTTAAATGGTTTAAAACAACTTTATGGCTTACTCTTCCTAGCTTTTAAAGACCTGTTTTAATTTTCAGCTTTGTGTGTTTATGTGTGTACATTTGTGTGTGTGGTGAATGTGTATGTGTATGTGTGAATGTGTATGTGTGTGTGTGTGTACACATGTGCAGGTGTCCATAACTGGGGAAATGAAAGAATCAGATCCCCTTTTGCTAGAGTTGAAGGAGTTGTGAGCCCCCTGATGTGGGTGTGGGAACCCCAATCCCGGTTCTCTGGGAGAGCAGTGTGTGCTCTCATCTGCTGAGCTATCCTTCCTGTCCCACTTTACCCAACTTTTGATTTTCCTCTCTGTAATTAACAGATTTTTATCATGCACATCCAATTCTGTTTCATATAAAAACCACAAAGATACTTTAGAAATTAAGCAAACTTAATTATATTCCACAGTATCACTAACACATACAACTGACATAAACATGCTTGACAATTATTTTAATAGCTGTATTATTTTTCTCATCACTGTGAGAAAGCACATACATTAGGAATCGCTCGTGCTGATCCATGGTGTGTTGGATGTTGATGTATACAAATGCTAAATTCTAAACGCCAAGATCTGGTTGCCTCCACATCAGCCTTTGTTATATAAACCTGCTCCCTAATTTAAAGTTAATTGGTTAATAAAAGGCTAGAGCCTGTGATTGGACAATAGAGAGAGAAAGGCGGGACTAGAAGGTTGAATGATGGGGCTCAGGAGAGACCACAAAGGAGAAGGAGAAAGAAGGCAGAGAGAACAGGAAGTCTCCATTAGTCAGATGGACCAGGAGTGTTTGGCTCTCTAGAGAAGTGTTCCCTGAGCACAGACTGGCAGAGCAAAAGCAGCTCAGACAGCAAGAGCCTCAAACAGCAAGTGACAAGTGACATATGGATTGGGTACAGTTGAGGATAGTTCAAGACCTGCCCAGCCTAGACTGATGGCTTGTAAGTAAAATATCAGGCTTTTTTATGTCTTTTATATGGGCTAGCCAAAATAAATATTTTTTTAATACGAAGTGTGGTCTGTAAGAAGGGCGTGGTAGTGAAGACACATTTACATCATGGAAGGAGGAGAATGTGGCCCAAGCTAACCTCATGGTAGACAGGAAGAAGAGCCGGTAACAGAAAGGCCATCAGACAAGATACAGCTTCCAACAGCATGCCCCAGTAACCTACTTCCTCCAGCCCTGTCCTGCCTCCCACACTTTCCAGTTCCTCACAGAATAGTTCCACCAGCCGGGAGACTAAGCTACATGAGCCAGGGAAAGGTATTTTATATTCAGACCACAGCGTGAATAAGCTTTTTTTTTCTAAATTTTTTTATTTTATAACTGTAGCCAGAATACGGAATAAATACAGAGAACAGGGGAGCAATAATGACAATAGGAATCTATTGTTTGAGACCAATCCATGGCATCACTTTGTATATTTTATGACAGAAGAGAAAGAGAAGGAGAGAGAGAGAGAGTAATCCATAAATTGGTTAAGTAAAGATCGATCTTCAATGCAATGTGTGTATGTGTCATGTACAAATTGCTTAACGTTTTAATCTCATCCAAATGGCATTACACCATTTTGCCTGGTGCTGGGAAATAGAGAAGAAGCAAAGAGGTACAGTCCAATTGTCCCCTTCATGAACATGTCTTTCATGACCTAACTTCCTTTCTCTGGGTCCCAGCTCCTAAAGGTCCATCAAGTCCTAGTGGTGGCACAGACTAGTAATCAGTTAAAACTAGTAGCCCTTAACGTGGGTGCCTTCAGGGACATTTATCATTAGAATCATAACACAATCATTTTTTTTAAAAAATGTCAGTGTTCTAGAATCTTCTCATACCTAACGCAGAATAGGTCTAAAGGTGACAGTCACACCAAGCCATATGTTTAACATTTCTATTCTCAATAAAAGAAAAGGAAGAAAAAAAAAACTAGTTATATCCATTGATAGAGTTGGGAATGATGATTATATACAAATATATCCTGTATCCAGCATTTTAAATGTACACAAGCCTGTACTCATGATAATCTCTCAAGCACTGATTTTTCTACGCCAAGTTTACATCCCTCTCTTTTCGAGTTTGCTTCCGCTGCACTCGCCTTGGGGAATTTATTTCATTGAAAGGGCTAAAGCCTCCGGCATCGACCAGGCTCTGTCCTAAGGAAGAGGCAAAGCCCTGTGGAAAAACCTACTTAGCCTGATTTGCGCAGCTCAGCAGATCTCGGCTCCCTTCCTTGCAGAGTGAGAAAGCCCACCCGGGAATGAATATGCATGGTATACAGAGCTGGCAAGGTGTCCAGGTTCAGAGCCAGCTCTGCAGACGGGTTGGCAGGGCTCACAGAAACAGCAGCTGACTGCCGGGAGAGCTCCACCCTCTTCTCAGCTGCTGACCTCATTGGGCGTATGCCCCGCCCCCTCACATCCACTCCTGTAATCAATCCCTAGGCCTAATATTATAGCAATCATCACGCTGCTTAAATATATTTTCAATTTTTTTAATCCTAAATCTTTTCGTTGGAAAACATCTCGTGTATATCCCAAAAGATATGACTACAAATGTTACCGTGAAGGGGAATACTTACGCAAAACCATGCTTTCTCAAACTGATGTATCAAAACACATACTCTCTCAGACAGGAATCACAGATACCGTCTTTTCATTATTAACTTTACATCCCAGATGCAGCCCCCCCTCCCTCCTCCCAGTCCCACTATCCCACCCCTTTCCCCTACTACCCCCTCCCCCTAAGAAGGGGAGCCCCAACTGGGCAGTGATGGCACACGCCTTTAATCCCAGCACTTGGGAGGCAGAGGCAGGCGGATTTCTGAGTTCGAGGCCAGCCTGGTCTACAGAGTGAGTTCTAGGACAGACAGGGCTATACAGAGAAACCCTGTCTCGGAAAAAAAAGAAAGAAAGAGAGAGAGAGAGAGAGAGAGAGAGAGAGAGAGAGAGAGAGAGAGAAGAGAAGGAAGGAAGGAAGGAAGGAAGGAAGGAAGGAAGGAAGGAAGGAAGGAAGGAAGGAAGGAAGGAAGGAAGAAGAAGAGAAAAGAAAAGAAAAGAAAAGAAAAGAAAAGAAAAGAAAAGAAAAGAAAAGAAAAGAAAGAACAGAAAATGAAACGGCAACAAGAAAAGAAAAAAAAAAAAGAAAAAAAGTAAAAGAAAGAAAAGAAAAAAGGGGAGCCCTATCCTTCTGTACCATTCTGTCCTGGGCACATCAAGTGAGTCAGGACTAAACATAACCTCTCCCACTAAGGCCAGATAAGGCAGCCAGTAGGACAGGGATCCAAAGGTAGGCAAGGGTTGAGTGAGAGGCTTCTCCTGCCCAGTTCTCAGGGTCCCACATGAGGCCAAGTGCAACAATGACGTTAAAAAGTATCATGTTATCATTTGAAGACGACATTTCTACCATTCTCTTCCCTCTAGATAATGGTTGCGTCTGAAGATGGCTCGACTCTAGAACTCATAAATGCAGGGGATTGGAACCCAGTGAAGCCTCCCAACATGGTGACTAGGGCACTCAGGCCAAGCTGGTGATCAAGATTAACCACTTCAGGGGGCTCTGGGTTTAACTAAGAGAGCAACTGAATGTTTTCTAACACAAACCTTGGGCCTCCACATGTATGTGGACAGTCATCCACATAAATGTATATATGCCCACACATATATAACATTAAAAACATGCAAATATTCATATACACAACTCAAGAAAAATGGAAGAAGAAAATACAATTTGAGTTAGTAGATTCTTTTCTATGCAGAGCAAAGCAAGATGGGAAAAATCCTTCATATTTAAAATGTAAAACTTGGTTGCAAGTTAGTTCACAGGGGCCCATGTGGCCATAAAGAGCACACAGTTTAAGATCATATCTCAGTTTAAAGTCCAAGTCTATTACATTTCAGCTGTGTATGTCTGGACAAACTTACACTGTGAGATTTGATGCCACTTGCTGTACACATAGAGCTATGTACCTTCCTTCTGAAGGCAGTGCTACTTGGTGGAATTAGTAACTGGCAGCGTCAATGGGCAATCAACTAGGGTCTATTTTCATTACTATCATTAACTCCTAAAATCCCTTCCTTTCCATCTTGGTCCTCAATCAAGGTATAAGTTAACAAAAAGGGAACATTGCTCATTAGACTAGTCACTGGTTTTTAAAGTTTGAGCTTGTGTTTCATCTGAAGTCATACTAGTGAACTGAAAGCACCCAATAGTGACCGTTCTTTTATCCCAAAGTTTTTAAACGCTAATGAGCCCCAGTGAATCTCTACAGAGCCTAGAAATCACAGTCATACCAATCCCTGGCTCCCCATACTCCAGATGCTTTTTATTTCTCCATTTAACTGCCTGATCCTGTCTTTCCTTCCGTCATGCTTCCTTCATGGGTCCCAGGAAGTTAACCACGATTGCTGGAATTTGGTGTCCTAGGCTAGGCAGTGCTGCAACTTTAGTAAACAGGCACAGCCTCAGACTATCAGCCTGTCTTCCAGCTGCTAGTCTTGTGGCTCTGCTGTGCACATAGGGAAATGGTAGGATCATTCTCATACATGGTAGTCTTTGATTTTCAGTCATGCTATCATCCCTTTAGGGTCTGTGGGGTACCAGGTATCTGTTTGGGGGTCTGCCAGTTTTTAAATGATCTGGATATTAACTTTATCCTCAAGTTAGTCATCACCAAATATAAACAATAAAAAATTAGTAATTACAAGTATGATAGCAGGGCTATGGAGATGGTCAGTGGGTGGAGCACTTGACATGCAAGCCTGAAGACCTGTGTGTGCCAGTAATGCCAACTGAGGAGGCAGTCACGGGGATTCCTAGGTCTTGATGGCTAGCTGGTGCTAGCCAGATTATCAAGTCCTAGGATCCTTGAGAAATCATATCTCAAAAGAGAAGGTGGAAGGTAATTGAGGAAGACACAAAACATCTATTTCTGCCTTCCACATACATCCACATATGTGCACGCAGACATACATACACACAGACAAATGTGATAAACGGCTATGTGCATGCACATGTATAGTAGGGCAACACTGTTTGTGAAGGTTTTTGAAACCTTAGGAAGCAGATCACCTCCTCTTAGTTGGTCACTTAGGTCACCAGGGCCATACCCTCAAAGATTATACTATGAGGTGAACCCCCTCCTCCACTCTATACTGCATTTCCCATGATCTTCCCTGCCTGAGTACATGGAGCCAAGCAGGGGGCTGGACCCCCTGAAACAAGGAGCCAGCATAAATATTTCCTTTGCGTTATTCTCATGGGCATCTTCTCATAGTGAGTGATACTTCACAAGATGACAAGAGAGTGTGGAAGAAGCATCTATTTTTGCTCAAGAGGCTCAAGGAAGAGACCCTTTGATCTAGAGAGGGTTTATTAGTAGGACAAGAAGCCAGAGAGAAGATGACCCATCCCAGTAGGCTGATGAGAGAAGACTGTAATAAGAGATGAGATGGGAAGGTATCCTAGAACATCATCATAGGAAGAAGTTTAAAATTGACCCCCAAGGTCAATGGGAGGAGCTACTACAGACCTTGCACAGGGAACAACTCCAAAGGAGTTGCTTAGAGACCACTGGTTTACTCACAATGTGTCAGTCTGAAAAACTCTGTGACTAGGTCCATAGAGTAAAATGACTGGGAACTCCAAACAGGCTGGGCTCCTCACAGCTGGACTCACAGCTGGACTCACAGCTGCACTCACAGCTGCACTCACAGCTGCACTCACAGCTGCACTCACAGCTGCACTCACAGCTGCACTCACAGCTGCACTCACAGCTGCACTCACAACTTCACTCACAGTTGCACTCACAGCTGGGCTCACAGCTGCACTCACAGCTGGGCTCACAGCTGCGCTCACAGCTGCACTCACAGCTGCACTCACAGCTGTCCAGATGATTTCCACAAATATCTTCTATGAACACCAGTTTCCTGATCTACAAAGATCCATTCAATATCTACCATAAGGGTCAAAGGAAGTAATTACTATATCTTAAATTATACAATAATGTTTATACCATACAGAACCCAGCAAGTGCTATGAATAACTTCTGTTAGTGAAAAAAATGTTTAGCTTCACTTTGTGATGGCCTAATGTTTACAAACGCTTGGATCGTTGAGAATTTTTCTCCCTTTAGATTCATACACAGTGTTGTCTTGTGCATTCGCATAGGAGTGGAACTGAGCAGGGCAAAGGAGGAGGCTCTTGTCCAAGGCTGCACATCAGGGGCTGCTGCTCAACTCTGAGGGTCCACAAAGATGTGTATAACACTTATCCAGGAACCGTATATTTGCATTGTACCACCTCCCTGTTTTGTCTGCTAATCAGGCAGCTGCTTGTTTGGAGAGTCTGTGATTTTAGCCCCTTTGACCTCTTCATGGATTCTCATGTGTGTGGAAAAATATGTCCAAGTCTTTGATTGTCCTATCTATAACAAATTCACTCTGCTTATTGTATAATATAATCTATTCAAATTTAGCCATTACTTTGAGTCTAATCTGTTCTTCAAACATCTGAGCTTTCTTATTTGTTTATTTTCAGCTCATCAGGCCAAGCAAGGCTATTTATTTATTTATTTATTTATTTATTTATTTATTTGGCCAGGCTAAGTTTTTTGAAGTAGCTTTACCGCTAAAACCTACAAACTTGAGTGCACCTGAGAATCCCTCCTCTGGAGCCTGTGGTTGTTCCAGGTCTGGAAAGGCATAGGGAATTGACATTTCTAACCAGTGACCAAATGATGACAAAATCTCAGGTCCTGGAATGGCCTTTTAAGACTTAGAAATGATCACTTTTGTAAAGTTGAATTCCACTCATAAACCTTCTACGTCTCCTGTGAACCCCTCGGTATACTGCTTTGATGCTCCCAGGTAAAATGGCCGAGAGACCCAGGGCCAACCTAGAGATACTCTACATGCTTTATTTTCTCAGGCTAGTCCAACCCCGAGAAACTCAACCATACTCCAAAACTAATTCCATCGGTTTTTTTTTTTCATTGAAGTGAACTTTGATTGACCTATACATGTATGCCTTCCAAAGACTATGTCCCGAATCCAAACCTCCTATTTGGCCAGGGCAGGCAGCTGCCATTATGGATTCAAGCCAGGCAGTGTTCATTTTGTTAAACAGGCGGCACTCAAGAAGGCTGAAACTAGCATTACAGATAAGTAATGCAGCAATTTTGCATCTGTTCTGTGGTCCCATTAATTTCCTTAACTAGAACTAAGCTGAACAGACAAGTAGGCTGGCCCCTTTCCTGCCTTTCGCTAATAGTTGTAAACCTGCTGTTGTAATATAGAAGCTGCTTATAATATCATTAACATCTGTTTAGGCCCCCTTTGAATCTTGCTGGTGACGCCATATTATTCTGCCTTCACGGAAAGTTTCTCTTGTGGTTTGAGATTCTAGCTGCTTCTTCCTGAGCATTGCAAGTTAAAGCAGCTTCAAGGACAGAGTGGCTTGGAGAGCATCCACCTCCAAAATGGTCTCAACATAGCTTTCCAAATAGCTGTGAGTGCCCTCCTCCTGGGCAACATGGCTTCTCAGATGCCAGCCTGGCTAAAACCCAAAAAGGCAGATGAATTCAGAAGTTCAGCCAGAAGCTGAAGGTTCCTCGACTCTAGGAACCTTGTAGGGAGGAAGTTCAGGGTTGACTGATTCTCCGTAGTGGCCACCAAGGTCTTCGCTTCACCCTCTGGATGAGCTACAGTGGCTTTGTGTCACCTGTCTTGAAGAAGGAGCATAGGCTTGGCCTAATGTGAACTGACACCTGAGTTGTTTTAGAGAGCTCTGCTTCCTGGGGATCTGGCTGTATGCCAACAATCAGCCCTCCTGTTGTGCTACTTTTGAGCGTCTCTTGAATTCTCCCTCATCCCAGACAGAGTTCTAGGGTGTGAGAACCTGACTACAAAATCGTGATTTTAGGTGATTTTATTCTAATGAAAGAAATCCTTAAAAACATAGAATAGGGGTAGGAGGGCAGATGGTGGTGGTTCCATGGTGAACTCTTCTTCCAGAGGACCCAGTTTTAATTATCAGCACCCACATGACGACCTACAACCATCATAACTTCAGTTCCAGGGTATCATCCAACCCTCTTCTGGCTTCCTGGGGCACCAGGCATGCATGTGATACATAGTCATATGTGCAGGCAAAACACCCATATACATAAAATTATAGCTAGATAGATAGATAGATTATATATTATCAGAATTGAAAGTATAGATATATACACATTACACACACACATCATATCGCATCACATCATATCACATCAGAATTGAAAGTATATGCCAGAACATGAGTCTTATCAAAAACTGGTCCTTGGGATGAAAGACTCTCTAGGACTATGTGGCACTAGCATGTAGGCCTCAAAACTCAGCTCTACCTGCCTGAATCTTATTCCTTAGCCTCTAGTCACTCTCATTCAAGAAAACTTGAACTATTTTTCTCCTTGTTGGTTGGTGGGAGAGCTGAAACGAGAAGCTGGAGAGTTGAGAAACACTAACCTGGTAGACGGTAGCTCTGGGATGTCCTAAAAACACACGCCACACCCAACTGAGAGACCAGAAACTTCCTTGTTAAATAAGGTGCATGAGTCAAGTTTTGAGGCAGAAGGAGAAATTCCTCCAGGAGAACAGTGGGACGCGATGGGGACCCAGGGAGTAAAGACTGGGGAACACTAAAAACCTGAGCAAGGAGTTGTGGGTCCACCAGGAGAGAAGCCAGAGGCTGAGATGGGAGAGGACAATGTGGTCGGGTCTTGCAAAGTCTTGTAATTTGTCAAACATTTCGGGAACCAACAAAAAGGCTTCCCTTAAGATTGTGGTACGTTTGGGTTTGGGTTTTGAAAATATATCAAGGAAGACAGGACCAAACCTTGTGAGTTGGCAGTACTACTGGAAATGCACCCGAGAGGAGTATGAAGGCTGGGTCCTGTGCAGAAGGGCCATTTAAAAGGAAACATTGAAAGAGAGAGCAAGAGAGAGAAAGAGAGAGAGAGAGCGCCAAGCTGGGGCCTCCTCAAAGGCAAGTAACAGAGGAGAGCCTGGGCACCCTGCCTCATGCCCAGATGGGCCATGTGGTTTAGATAGGACCATGGAAGGGCAGCTGCTGTCACCAATGGAAAGAAAGCAGGCTAATTAAATGCCTATTTATTTGAGGCATCTACCTAGGGATTTCTAGGAGTGTTGATTTTCTTAATCCTGTTAGTAAAATCATGCACAAAGACTTTGCTTCTTTTAATTATGAAATTAAAAGTCCATACAGAAAACAGAGAAACACTGGAAGGCACCATCATGTGTCACCCAGCAACCGCAGTGGTTAGCTAGTTCCCTGTGGGATTTCTCCTCCCACTGGATTGTGTGGAGGGAGTCCCAGACACCCCATCCTGTAACACTGAAAAGATCCCTAAAGGAAGATCCATGGAGTGTAACCCAGTTAACAATACTGACATTGATCTTGGTATTATCATGCATCTCAGCAGTGCCCACGATTCCCAGAAATGTGGTATCCATTTTCATATATATAGAGAGAGAACACAAAGTAAGCAAAGAGAGAAAGGGAGACAGAGAGAAGGAGAGAGACACACAGAGAGAGAGACAAAGAGAGAGGCAGAAAGACAGAGAGAGGGGAGAGAAAGACAATCAAGAAGTGTTGTTTTTTTTTAAACAATTGGTCTAAATTAGGATGTTCAAAGATCCACTTCTTGCCTCCCTCTACCATTTGAAAAATGTGACCATAGTGTAGCTCACCATCTTCTTGGTTTGCATCTACATCACATACTGAGTGTCCAGTTGTCTTCTTCTGCCTACTTGGATGCTAATGTAAAATGCCGCCCCGTAAGCAAGCCTGAAACATGGCTCTCCTAAATCCACCTACCCCATCCCCAGTGATATTTGTTATTTTGTGATACAAGGATCAATAAACTGGAGAAGCTGTCTGCACTCCTCAGTGCAGCACATGGGTCTGCACCCAAGTTCACCTTCCTCTCAGCCAGTGTTTGTTTTCGTATAGACTGAAGTTTCACCTAAAACTTCCCATAAGTCCCTGGGCCTCCGGTGGTTTTCAAGTGTATTTCCCCAAATGTCATAGAAGGCAGATGCCTAAAATCTAAGTGGCTGTTGCTTGTTCTCGTGTATGGAGGGTCAGGGTTTTCCCAACAGCGTACCCTCCTAACAGAGTGGCCAACAGAAAGCCCAGAAATAAATAATATTAGCTATTGTTTAATTAAGTCAGGGTGGCTACTCAAATGAATGATCCTATCCAGAACGTAATTATTGATGCAGCATGCAACATAAATTATAATCTGCTCAATATATCCCCAATTCATTTAGATCAAGGAAAGCTCTGGCCGGTAACAAAATATTACACAATCAGAAAATGTAGGCTTCTGGGTTTTATTTCATTAAACCATCCCCTGATGCTTCTTCCTGGAGCCCCCAATAGTTCATGGTAACCAGCCTATTCACCACAACGTAAGCAGCAGCCTAGAAGAAACCTGGAGACCGTCTCTCAGATGTGATGTGGAAAATCCCAAGCTGTACTGGTCCAACCTGACCAGTCAGACATCGATTACTTTTATAACCTGAGACGTTGACTGTTGCTCTGCGTGCGTTGTTTGGTAGGTGGTCTTTGATTCCCAGTACATTCCAGAACTCCCGGGCTGTGGCCAAGAATAAAGTAAATGCTGACAAGAGAGAGGACGTTCCTGCCCACATCACTCCGCTGACCTTGCTTTTACGTTCACCCTAATTCCTCACTGCACACACAGATAATTGAATTGTTAACTCAAGCTTTTCCTTCTGTCCTTATTTTAGCATTTCATATCGTAAACGAACAGCTGCTTACTGCAAAAAAAATGTGGCTCCGTTAATACCTTACTCCACACAGACTGACTGTAAAAACTGACTATTTTGTTCAAGTAGTTACTGGACCATTTCATTGTATCCTGAGGTACAGAAATGAAACAGCTCCTTAACCGTTCACAGCTCTCAGGCCAAGTGATAAAAACAAATGTCAGGAACTTTAAACATAAGCAAATCGAATACTTTGAATCCCGAAGCTTCGCAATCCTGATGAAGTCATGACACCCACCATGTTGGCAAACGTTTGGAGAAGAACAGAAATGTCTTCCTTCTTACCAATATTAAATGGCACACAGAACACATGGCCATATGACAGCCTGGTAGAGGTTCCTGAAACATGAATAGATTACATTAGCTTTTTCTCTCTATAGCGGAGAGACCATAATTCAAATGTCTGCTACAGTACCCCTGAATTCTTCAATGGTACTAAGACGCTGTCAGTGGAATGATATGAAAGATATTCTAAAATTCCTGGTATTGTCTTCAAGATGATCTCTCTGAGTTCCAATTAACGAATCGTTATGATTCAATCCACACCTGAGCAAACTCAGCTTTCCTATATTAAAAACTAGGATGTTTGAAAAACAAACAAACAAACTTGGAAATGGAAATTTTTCTGAGATACTGAGTGGTATTCTCATTTGGTATTATCTGCTAAGTTCTATGTTTACTATATGGGCATTGATCACATACTTAGCAAAAACGCTGGCCAAGCACTGTCTGAGGCAGAGGCAGAATGAGAGGATTCTGTGGCCATCGTTAGACAGAGCACCCACTGGCTAAGCATAAGTGTTCCCCATTGGCACTCAAGACAACTTCATCCCGAGTTAGAATGTAAAGCCCTATCAAGGAAACGCTACTTCGCAACATCATCATTTTCTGAGCCATAACGTTTCAGGGGGTGAAGTTGTGAATTTCCTGCTTTGTGGGTGAATATACGCATTATTATTTTTTTTTTCTTTTTCCAATGAAACCAATTACGATTCCTTGGCATTTATTGCAGATGAGCAAGAGAGTTCCGGAGCGATTATTTACACGGTGGAGCTGAAGCGCTACGGGGGGCCCCTTGGCATCACAATTTCTGGAACTGAAGAGCCCTTTGATCCAATTATCATCTCGAGCCTCACTAAAGGGGGATTAGCTGAAAGGTAAAAATGGAAGGGGCCGCTATAATTAATTACCTATGTCTGAGGGGTTTGCTCCCGCACAGCCGTGTGAACCACACTCCCCTCTCCTAGCTGTTTATCTGTTGACTTTTAAATCTGCACAGAGGATTGATTTTCAGAGCTTGGGAACTCTCAGGCAAAGCTCAGACTTGACACTGAAGGGCGTCGCACAGGCAGGAAAAGATGCCACGGCTTAGCATGGATATTACTCTTCAGAAGAAAAAAAATGTGTTAAGAGGGCACAGTCCGGCTACAGGTAGATTTATACGGTGTCCATTTTGAGAAGAGGATGCGGCCATTGAGGGAGGTTAAAAGGCTTGTCCAAATCAATTCTGCAAACATTTGCTGAGCTTTCTGTTGCCTGACAGGTATTGTAGTAAGCTTCTATGTATTTGGGAGAGGATAATAAAGGCTTGGTCCTCAGAGGCTTCTGCTAACAGGGTGTAGTGACCCTCTCAATAGTATCTCCGGTGCGTGTCCATTTGTTCTTTGGCAGTGATGCACACTCCGAGTCTGCTCCCCGCCCTCAGCTGAACTGCACTTTTTTCCTGAGACATGTTGCTTGGGCACACAACAGACTCTCTAACTAGATCTATTTTCCAGTGACTTAGCTCGAGAAGGCTCAGGCATGTCATTGAGGCTGACACTTGATGACAGTGGTTGCAAGATAAAGATGTAGCACTGCAGAATTTTCAGAGCTGCAAGATACCTTGCTTAGACATTGGCTTGCTTGTCAGCTCTGTCTGTCAGACGAGGGGGCTGAGGGAGCTCAGCCAGGGCTACTCTACTAGGATTTAATATTGTGACTTTGGCAGAGACGCCTGGGAGACGGTCTCTTCAAGCATCTTCCTGTTCTAGTTACCACTGTGAGACAACAAAGGATTCTGCAAAGTGGTTCATTACGGCTGGGTCTTACAAGCTGCATCATTCTTGAACTAATACTCTTTATGACAGAAGAGATCTTTTTCAGAGGAAAGTTCTGTAATTCTAAATGCAGTGGTAGACAAGTGGTAAGCAGTCCCTCCTTACCAGTATACACTGAACTACCTCTGCCAGGCAGCTACTTATGTCTAACACAGCTGCCACAGCCCTAGACCAAGCTCAGTCCCTAACAACCCCATAAACAGGGTTAATTCCTTCAGTATCTGAATTTAAAGTGATCCAGTTCGGCCAAGGTCCGACCTTTGTGCTTCAGCTCAGCATCTTTGTTTCAAGGTGAGGATCTCAACCA
Source organism: Mastomys natalensis (assembly GCA_021653895.1). NCBI lineage: Eukaryota > Metazoa > Chordata > Mammalia > Rodentia > Muridae > Mastomys > Mastomys natalensis. The sequence continues at coordinate 264,658 of JAJTUV010000892.1, forward strand.
TGGTACTGTCAATCATCTATGGCATCCCCCTGTCCCTTCCACTGCTCCCCAACAATGGCAGATAAAGTAAACATGAGACTTGAACATCCCAGTGTACTCATTCAGATTGGAATGAGGACACGAAGGATGTAAAGCTTAGAGGTGCTGTTTATCACTGTATTAATCAGTAAATGCATGCCTTGTTTAGAGCTAGGGAGATCCATCCACTGGTAAAGAGCCTGTTGCACAAACATAAGGACCTGAGTGCATCCCACGCACCACATAAAAGTCAGGCGTACAAGTGAGCACCTGTCACCTCAGCACTGGGCACAAGGACAAAAGGACCAGGAGAGCTCAGTGGTCAGCCGGCTTAGCCAAATTGATGAGCACCAGATTCAGTGATAAACCATGCCTTCAAAAATAATCAATAGATAGGTAGGTAGATGTGTCAGTGGATAGATGAAGAGATAAATAGATTAGATTGATAATAGGTAGATGATAGATAGATAGATAGATAGATAGATAAGTAGATAGATAGATTAATAATAGATAATATATGGATGGATAGATAGATAAATAGATAGATAGATAGACAGTAGATAGATGATAGATAGATAGATAGATTGATGATTGATTAATAAATAGATAATAGGTGGATAGATAGATCGATAGATAGACAAGTAGATAAATGATAGATAGATTAATAGATAATAGATGGATAGATAGGTAGATAGATAGATAGAAGATAGATAGATAGACAGATAGACAGATGGTAGTGGATAGATAATAGTAAGTAGGTAGATAGACAAACAGGTAGATAGGCAATAGATGGATGATAGACGATAGATAGATAGATAGATAGATAGATAGATAGATAGATGATAGATGATAGATAGATTGATAGATAGATAGATAGATAGATAGATAGATAGACAGATAGACGATAGATATAGTGGAGGATGATTGAGAGAGACCCAGTGTTGACTTCTGACATCAACATGCCCACACACATGTATGTGCATAGACACAGACATATATATTTTATACACCACACACACACAATTAATTGATCAAGTGACATGCTTTCTTTATCCACACATTGGTCCAAGCTCTTACTCATGTTCCCTCTCATCCTCAGGGATGCTCTGTGAGATGATTGCTCCCCCATCCTATTGGTGAGGAACTGATAGCCAGAGAGGTTGAAATACGGCAACCATGTCACACAGCTGACCTGGTGGGTGACAGAGATGACCTTAAACTTAGCACCGAATAATCCTTCTGTCCAGCCTTTTTCAAATCTTAGAACCAGACCAGGGCTGTTGCTGCACCTGTCTAGTCTATGTCTCAAACTCTTGAATCTGTCTTATGGCGAGCTGAGTACCAGTTTTGTATTAAACATTTTAAATCTGTAGGAATCAAGAAGGTTGCCCGCTATAAATGGCCACATTTGCTGTTCAGCAGAGTTCATTTCCTGGGGACCTGTAAGGAATTTACCCAATGACTCAGCTTTCTTAGAGTTTAAAAACATATATATATATATATATATATATATTATATATATATATATTATATATATATATAATCTCAGTTCATCTCAAAACTAGTTAAAATGCTTTTTTCTAATTGTATTGGAAACTAAAAACTAATTCATCACAGATTACAGCACTTCCCAAGAGAAAGCTAGAAGTGAATTTTAGAGACCCTGCCAAGTCTTTATTATTAATAATATGCAAGTATATTGAGAAATTTATCCCAAGAAACCTGCAGGGATTGTATCTACCTACCCTCCCCTGTCTGGTGTGTCTACCTCCCCTCCCCTGTCTGCCGTGTCTACCTCCTCTGTCTGGTGTGTTCCAGGACGGGAGCGATCCACATCGGAGACCGAATCCTAGCCATCAATAGCAGCAGCTTGAAGGGGAAACCTCTGAGTGAAGCCATCCACTTGCTACAGATGGCGGGAGAGACTGTCACCCTGAAAATTAAGAAACAGACAGATGGTGAGTGGAGCAAGAGTCCCAATTAAGGATTTCCAGCATGTGTCCTTCCCTAAAAGAATGTGCAGCGTCTGCATGCGTTTCTAGGGAAATGGCTCTCGAGCTACTGTGTCCGAGGATCTTTTCTTGTGAATTTGCACTGATGTATATACCCTGTTTCCCTGTCTGTAAAGCCCAATCCGCGTCGAGTCCCAAGAAGTTCCCCATCCCCGGCCACTCGAGTGACCTAGGAGATGGTGAGGAGGACTCCTCCCCAATACAGAAACCTGGCAAGCTCTCCGACATGTACCCCTCCACAGTGCCCAGCGTGGACAGTGCTGTGGACTCCTGGGATGGGTCTGGAATAGATGCCAGCTATGGGAGTCAAGGTATGGAAGAGTCTGTTTCATGTGCAGAATGTCTTCTCATAACCCATACTGACTCAATGTGTCTACCCTGAACAATCTGAAGCTTTCTACCTGCCAGCCTGGAATTCTCTCCTTGTAAGCCACGGGCATCCATTGCACACTGATAGGATACTGATGGCCACATATTCATGCAGAAAGCTTAGAGAGATATGAAGCAGACTCTACAGTAAAGCAGTTTAATAGAGACCATAGTGTTGTATTTCTTAGCAAGCATTCCACAAAGATGGCAAGGGGGTTGTCTGAAGTGTTAACAGAGAGTCACCAATGACTAGTGTGACCCCGTTGATTCTTAGACATGCCTAGCTTGGATAAAAACTGACGTTTCCCTTACCGCTCAATGTTAGGGAGTTATAGTTGTGTGATATGTGAAGTGTGTCATAGATGTGTCTTCTCAGACATGGGGCTGACATCCATCACACAAACAGTTTGGAGAGCAGGTTTGAGTGAGGGTCCTACATCTTCATCTGAAGGCTGCTAGTGGAAGACTGACTTCCAGGCAGCTAGGATGAGGGTCTTAAACCCACACCCATAGTGACACACCTACTCAACAAGGCCACACCTACTCCAACAAGGCCACACCTACTCAACAAGGCCACACCTACCCAACAAGGCCACACCTCCCCTTTTAGTGCCAAGATAGACAAACCATCACACTTAGTTAGTTACCCATTAGGAGAGTGCACATCCAGCCACCTGGTTTTCATATTTTTTTTGCTCACCCTGCCTCTGTTGTGTCACGCTCTGTCAAGTCCTAGATAGGTGGGGAAAAATCAAAAGGACATAATTATATAAACTTCTCAAGCTATTACATAGTCATGATGTCCGGAATTTGACGGAGAAAATATGTTGAAGGTCTCGAGTGGAGCTAAAGATTGATTGCGCTGTATGTGTTTGATTGTGTGTGGGTGTGTGCCCTGATGCAGGAGACCAGAGGGTCAGATCTCCAGGAGCTAGAGTAACAGGCCGTTGTGAGCCACATGATGAGAGTACTAGGAACCAAACTCAGGTCGTCTACTGAGCCAGCTCTTCAGCTCCCCACCACACATATAACTCAGCCCTTTGTTTTCTGCACTTCTTCCAAGTCGTAACACCATGTGGCAAGTTAGCCACGCCACCCAATGTCACATTTTCATTCCCTGAAAATTACTGGGCGTAGGGGATGTCAGATAAAGGATCCTACTCAACATTCATCAAGTAAGCGAGGTTTATTTATTAAGGGGTGTGTTGATTTATTTTTTACAAATGGAGAAACATTTCTACACAAATTTTTGTGAGAAAACTATTGATATTGAGTCCCACCCCATAAGGTAATACATAAAAACTCAGCTATTCTAGCCTTTTGTACCCTAAGACTGGGACCACGACTGTCATATGAAATATATGGTCTGACCTTCCTTAGTAAAAAGGTGAAAAACTGCTTATGAAGCATTTCAAAAACTTGAATAACAGACATTAAATGTGACATTGACACATTAAAGTCTTTATAAGGCTGAAGAGACTAGAGACAGAGATCATGATGACCTGGCAGAGATAGAATAGTTTGGAGATACAATAATGCCCATATGGGTAGACAGCTTAAGAGTTTACTAAACAACTGTTTATGTTCACATGACAATTCTCATATGACTCCCATAAGGAAGCCGTAAGCTGAAGCTTACTGCTGCCCAAGGGTGCAGGTATGAGGGGAAGATCCAGAAGCCAGCTTGTCTGACAGCCAGTGTGATCCTTGGGCTGTGTCTAGCATTGCTGAGTGTGGGCATGTTGTGTGTCCTTGAACAGCGATCTGACAGGCTCTTCTTCTCTGCCCTCCCTCGCCCTCCAGCAGCTCTGACAGCTCAGAAGTCCTGACTGTGTGGAGCTGAAATCTGCCCTGCCCTTGGCTTCTGTCTATTATTCCTAGCTCCACCCTCAAGGTGAATCAGAGCTGGCTCCAGCAGATGCTGGGAGACGTTATTGCTTCTCTTTTTAAGTCTTTCCTTCTTCAAGCGAAATAGCCTGATCCCTTCGCCTGCTTTCCCACCTAACCTATCTTTGGGCCTCTTCATTGGCCTATGGCTCTCTCTTCTCAATATGTACAAGTTTAACTCTTTGCTTACTCAAGGACAGCACTCAGAAAGCCATCTCAGCTGCCTGGTGGCTCAGAGCACAGCAAGCCCGCCCTGTCGTGGTGAAGACAGCAGTTCCTGCCAGGGCCGCCCACTGCAGCATAGGAGTTTAGATACATCATATTCATTATTCTTCTTAAACTTGTTTCATCAAGATCTGCGAATCTTGGTTTCTTTTCCTTTCTTATGGCATTCAATAAAAACCAGGTGTATTTAGCTTGTGACTGTTTTATAATTGACCTTTTTGCCATTGACCTTTCACAAGTAAAGCACAAAAGCAGTTATTTTCCTCTAATTAGTAATTGTCATGTTCTGACATGTAGCTTGTCTTTCCAACTTGTCCCTCCAACCTCTCATCAGACTACGTGCTAACCCAGGAAGACCTCACACAGTCCCTGCCTCCTTTAAGCCTGTAGCTGCCCCAGTTTGCTGAAGCCCCGTGATGTAAAAGAATCCATGACTTGAGTAACCACATCCGTTACTGTTCTCTGCTATATCACTAAAATGTCCCACTAACTCATGCGACAGATATTCGAGGTTCAGCCTAATTCAACAGGACAAGGTCTCTGTTCTGGTAGAAGGGCCCGACAGTTCACAAGTAAATAACTACCAACAACAGTAAACATTGCTCAAAGGGTAAGGAGATGGGGTGGAATGGCCAAAGATGATGATGAGACCAGGAAGGTGTACAGGAAGAGCTGTAGCGGGGGAACCTTGATTTTACTCAGTGGCTCAGAATGCAGACTTTCTAGTCATCTCTAGGGTGACTGCCTCCTCTCCCATTCTCTGATGCTCCAAGCTGGTCTCTTTTATCCAGATCTGGATCTTTGGACCCTTGGGTCTTAATTATCCCTTTTACTAACTGATGAAATCCTGACGGTTATATTCGGATATAGCAAGAGTCAATAGAAAAGGAGACAACCAATTGTCACTACCTCAACCTCAGGGAAATCGATACTATCTCAACTCAGGTAGCTACATTTCTGTCTGACTGAGGTCACTTTACCATTTGTGTTTTCTCTAGAAGTAGCCTTTTTCCATTCAGGTTTAAATACATTTGCATATAATTAACTAATCTCTGGATTAATTCTTTTCTTTTTTTTTTTTTTTTCAGTTTCTAAACACATTCCCAATAGAAATTCTTTAATGTATTTGTGTTTCTAATTCTTCCATGATTAGATTATTAGTGGTTTGGTTTCATATTTTTTTTCCCAGAAGTTGTCTTTATTTATTATTTGCACTCTGAGTCTCTAACATAAAATGTGGCCTTTGGCACAACTGTTTCATTCAATCCCTTGGATTTTGTTCTTCTTCTGGCTTGACTTGGGTCAGTCATCAACGTAGTGCCATGTTTCCTTGTGGTATTCGTGCGAGCTGGAAAAGTCAGTAACAGATGCGAACTCGTACAGTCAGAGCCCATCTCTCTGAAGACTTAGTAAAAGAATACAAACTACTAGGCTCACCCATCCTCCTGGGCTGGCATTTCCAATCTCCTTCTGTTTATGCTCGGCATTCCACATGCTCATATATCATCTCTATAACTTGTCCAGTTTCCACTTAGTTCTGGCATTTCCTCTTTGATCTCTAGTTTTACAGAAGATGACTTCGCTGTGTACATTTTTAAATTTTTTGATGTTCCATTTAGTCACCATCAGAATTTGTTCTAGGGAAGGTTTTTTGTATTCAACTTTGTTTTCCTCCCTTTCTTTATCCCTTCCTCTTGTTCCCCCTCCCACTTCCTTCCTTCCCCCAGCAATTCTTTTGATATAAACTTTGCATACAATTTATTTCTACCCTTTAAAAATTGTCACTCATCACCACATTGAGTGAATTCTGTCATGAGCCAGAAGTTTGTTCAGGCTCTAAGCAAGCTGCAAATTCCCCTTATATTCCAGGCTTGCTCCCCTTAGCTGCTTCACACTGGTAACAAGGGTGGAGGTAGGTGGTGAGCTTAAGGGCTTCCATAGCTGGTGGAGAGCAGACACTGCAGATATCACCAGGCAAAATTGGCTGCTCATCGGTTTATGCCCTCTGGTTAGTCCACCTGACATCCCCCTGGTGATGGACAGAATCCAGGGTGTTTGCTGCCACCAGCCCCGTTCACTGCATCCTCAAGTTCTAAGGTAACCATTGCTGCTTTGCCTCTGCTGTGGCCTTTGCTTTGTCTGAGTGGATATCTACCTTCGAGTAGAAAGAATGTGTTGATGGATTTGGGGGTGGAGAATACTCCTATTACAACTATATCTTTGCCCTTCCTCTTTCCAGCTTGGTCATCACTGTCTTCACAGCACTTAGCCCTAATGAATGTTGACATCCTAACTTCAAACTTTCATTTGGATGTCCTTGGCCACCTTTTAAGACACAGGTTCTAGCCCCAAATGGTGAAAATAGCCGTCCAGTGCTGTTTGTTATGATGAATTCCTTAATTATAGTAAGACCATACTGTGTATTTCTTAGCAAGCATTCCACAAAGATGGGCAGGGAGTTGTCTGAAGTGTTAACAAGAGAGTCACCAATGACTAGTGTGACCCCATTGATTCTTAGGCATGCCTGACTTAAATAAAAACTGACGTTTTCCTTACTACTCAATGTTAGGGAGTTATAGTTGTGTGATATGTGAAGGTGTGTCATAGATGTGTCTTCTCAGACATGGGGCTGACATCCATCACACAAACAGATTGGAGAGCAGGTTTGAGTGAGGGTAACTTGGTAACTTAGTGTCTTAGTGTTTTACTGCTGTGAACAGAAACCAGAACCAAGGCAAGTCTTATAAAAGACAACATTGAATTGTGGCTGGCTTATAGGTTCAGAGGTTCAGTCCATTATCATCAAGGTAGGAGCATGGCAACATCCAGGCAGGCATGATACAGGAAGAGCTGAGAGTCCTACATCTTCATCTGAAGGCTGCTAGCAGAATACTGGCTTCCAGGCAGCTAGAGTGAGGGTCGTAAAGCCCACCCCATAGTGACACAGCTACTCCAACAAGGCCACACCATCTAAAAGTGCCACTCCCTGGGCTAAGCATATACAAACCATCACATTCCACTCCCTGGGCCCCATAGGCTTGTTCAAACATATGAGTCTATGGGAGCCATATCTAAAAATAAAAATAAATAAATAAAAAGAAAGAAGAAAGAAAAGAAGAACCAGGAATATGTTTGGTTGAGGTGTGGTATGGTGCAGTGGAAAGGGGTGCATGCTGAGGTGCCCCTTCCCCCTGAGGTACCAGCCACGATGGATATAGTATAGAATAGAGTTTATTTAGGGCATGGGGAGGGGAGGGGAGGGAGTAGAGATAAGAGAAAGGGGGGAGAGAGAGAGAGGAGGAAGAGGAGGAGAGGCTGGCCATGAACATATGGAAAGAGAGGGAAGAGGGGAATGGGAGAGAAGGGGAAGAGAGGGAAGAGGGTAAGAGAGTAAGAGACAAGAGAGAGAGGAGGGGGGCAAGCAGCCCCTTTTATGGTAAGTCAGGCACACTTGGCTGTTGCCAGGTAACTGTGGGGCAGAGCCTAGAAGGAATGCTCCCCTATGAATAGGAAGAAAATATTAAAAACAAATGTGACTATGTTAGGGTGTCAGGAATTTACAAGTAACTCAGAGTTACATCCCTAAAAAGATGAATAAATAAAATCACCATGCCAAGGCAATCCAGAAGCACCTACATTTGTGAAGCTTTATCTTCCATGCCACAAATAAATAAAATGAAACTGTGCTCATCAGAAATAACCAAGACTGAATTCTAAACCTCGTTATGACACAAAATATAAACCTCGACGTTAAACCCAAGAGGCAGAAGAAATGAAAAAGGTGAGAGATAAAGGTTTCCAGTTCTGAATCAAAGCAGCGATTAGTACAACGTATATTTTTTTTTACAATTCCTTTCATTTAAATTTTTACTTACAATGCACTTTGTGGAAGCTGTGGAGATGCCTCCGTTGGTAAGATGCCTTCCACACCCTCGTAAGGAGCCCAGTTGGGCTCTTCACCTACATCAAAACAAACACAGCAGTCAGGGTCACCCCAGCACTGAAAAACATGAGACAGAGGGATTCCTAGGACTTGCTATCCAGCCAGTTACCAGTTAACAAGCTCCAGGTTTGGCAAGAGGCCCCGCCTCAAAAAGAAAATATGTAGAGAGCATTTGAGAAAAACACCAGACATAAATTTCCGGAACACACAGACATGCACACTCATGTGCAAGGACACGTACACACCCAACGCACATACACAAACACATGAGCTCATGCAAAGTAGCTCGAAATATAGATGCATTTGAATTTCATGTACTTGCACAGGCGTGCAACGAAAACAAGGCTTAATTATATTTTCGAAGTTATTTTTCATATACATGAGCCACTTCAACAGTTTCAGTTTGACCCTGGTGTAAATGATTGGTCTTGGAATGTATGTTCTCCCCTCTAAAAAACAGGCTTGCTTTTAGCAGTCTAATCTTCTCCACTTTAAATCATGGTATTGACTGGCATCTGCCTGTATCAGTTCAAGATTGAGTTGACCTACTTTACTTATAAATGAAAACAAAATGATTGCATTTATCTAAGGTGGGGATGTATTGTCTCACACTGTAACCCAGAGCCTGGTGGGGGCAGGTGGCACCTGAGAGACATCGGGGCCCACGCATCTTACTGTTCCTATGGATTAGCGTCTCTGCTGTCTTCCCATCACTACAGCCTTTATCATACAGCCTCCATCAAGTCTGGAGCACCTCGCCCACATTCTCACTTAACTCTTTCTCTGAGTGTCTAATGTCATAGTTCTGTCAGTGTTCTTTAGAAGAACCAAATATAGTCTTAGACTATTTAAAAAAAAAAAAAAAAAACGCTCAAATACTCTCTTGCCGGTTCTCTAATGTTCCAAGTTAAAGTCAAAGGCCTTCCGTTTCCAACATACAATCCTTTATACCTGGGCTTCTCTATAGCACGCTTTACTCCTTTAGGTCCCAGACTTTATTCTCTAAGCAAGTTTTGGTCCACGTGTCCCTTGGTCCTTGGTCCCTTGAAAATGATCATTGATTTGCATATGTTAATTCACCCTGTGTGTGTGCGTGTGTATGTGTCTGTGTGTGTGTGTGTGTGTGTGTGTGTGTGTGAACACATACATCCATGCTCCTGCAAAGATAAGTGCACATGCTAGAGGAGCTAGGTCTCACCTCCAGCCAGAATCAGGGAACTTTTTCTCCTCTTCTTTTACACCAAGCCATTCTAACAGTGACATGATTTCAGTTTTAAAGACATAGGCATATCGAAACTGCTATATAACTCCACAGTGTTTAGGGATCTGGGCTCCTAAATATTTCTGCTATATTTTGCTTAGCACTTTTATCCTTGCTTGTGTCCAGTTACCAGTGGACCAGCTGTTTTGCTTGTATTTTTAACATCTGGAACAAGAGTTGTAAGGATCCGTCAGAGAAGTCTCTTGGCCATGGGATGGTCAGGACATCTCATAGGTTAAACCTAGCTTACCACACAGCCCAGCAGCAGTGGGAGAGAATGAGCAGAGATAGCAGTGGATCCAGAGACTGTCCCAGCCTAGCCAGTCAATTGACTGACCCTCCTCCGGCAGGGAGGAACACATGTGGGTAGTCAGAGAGACCCGAGTATCTCCCTGCGAGTAGAGAAGAATGTGTTGATGGATTTGGGGGTAGAGAATGCTCTTATTACGCTATATCTTTGCCCTTCCTCTTTACAGCTTGGTCAACACTGTCTTCACAGCACTTAGCCCTAATGAATGTTGACATCCTAACTTCAAGCTTTCGTTTGGCTGTCCTTGGCCACCTTTTAAGACGCAGGTTCTAGCCCCAAATGGTGAAAATAGCGGTCCAGTGCTGTTTGTTATGATGAATTCCTTAATTATAGTAAGACACACATCTGGTATTATGCTTGTGTGTGTGTGTGTGTGTGTGTTGTGTGTGTGTGTGTGTGTGTGTGTGGTGTGTGTGTGTTGAGGGTGTGTGTGTGTATATACAGCCTGAGGAAATGAACTAAGAAATGTGTGATAATTGGGGTCTAAGCTATGGACTCAGACCTATACATATGCCCCTGATTTCCCAAAAGTATACCAAAAGACTACATACTCCACCACATATCTAAAGTTACGTTCTAAATGTTTTCCTCAAAATACTTGCAAAGAATGTAATGTATACCTTGTTGTAAATATCCTTTAAAGCCATTACTGTCAAAATCTTGGTGCTGTAGACTTACTTCATCAAGGGTGACGTCTGTTATATAACCTGATTGTTCCCTAACACTCCCACTGCCCCCCTTCAAGCCGATCAAACTTAACCCCCTGTCCGAAAAGTCAGTCTCTGGTTTGCAATCCAGATAAACATAGCCATTCTGGAGCCACCTCATGCTGACATCTTCCTTTCTCTGACTTTCAGAAAGATAGAGAGAGAGACAGAGGAGAGAGAAAGAGGAGAGAGAGAGAGAGAGAGAGAGAGAGAGAGAGAGAGAGAGGTGGAGAAGAAACACGGAGGGGTAAATGCCTTGCTCCGAGTCTGCCTTGTTCAACAATGACCCAGTCTCCAAGTGCCTTTTTCCTAGGAGCTAGGCTCTCCCAACTTATCCCTGGATTTGGTGGCTGGGGATTCTTGTCCTCCAAGCCAACCACCGACAAGGGTTTGAACCGGATGAGAAATGAGTCTTCTCATTAAAACATGATGAAATAGTTATGAACGGAGAGGAGAAAAGCGAGAACTGTAGCTCCAGAGCCCTGACCTGCGTCGCCGAGGCAGTCTGGGGAAGATGGAGGTGTGTGTATGGTACCGACTGTGTGAACGAAGCCCCAGGAAGGCTTAGGTACTGGAAACCTCGCTTCAAAGCCTTTAGCGGTTGTCTTTTCGTTGCAAAAATTAGGACCAAAGCTGGCCGTGAAGAAAGCTCTCAGAGCAGCGATGCAGGAAAGGTCCCACTGTGCGCTTGCTATTGTTCCTACTGTCACTCTGCCACCTGACCTTGTGCTGGCCACTGATGTCATACCTCAACTGATGAAGTAATCCTCAGGCCCAGCGCTAACTCCTTGCTTCTGTTTCAGGCTCGACTTTTCAGACTTCAGGATACAATTACAACACCTATGATTGGAGGAGTCCAAAGCAAAGAGCCAGCCTGTCCCGGTCCCCAAACCTCGAAGCCAGACATACCCAGATGTGGGCCTGAGTAATGAAGACTGGGATCGGTCCACAGCTAGTGGGTACGGTTGCACCCCCACTGTTGCCCTGCCCAGGGTGACTTTCGGGTCTCAGCGGGAAGAGTCACACTTCTCTACACCAGCAGCAGCTCTTGGTAGCGTTGAGTTTGTGAAGTAATCCACTTTGACTGTCCATGTCAGCCACATAGAAGGTTTCCAAAATCGTGCTGCCTGGGGATAGCCCAGTAGCACAATGCAGCAGTGCATTTCCCCCAGGATAGCACTCGGGGAAGTCAGCTTCTAAGACTCATGTCTTCTCTGTCTCCATACAAGAGCCCAGGCTGACCTGAAACAATTCCATTTGACACAAACTCTTAAGTGTTGGGATTGCAAGTGTCTGCCTCCCAGACAAGAGGACCATACACTGTGTGTGTGTGTGTGTGTGTTGTGTGTGTGTGTGTGTGTGTGTGTGTGTGTTGTGTGTCTGTGTCTGTTCTGCACGCACGCATGCGTACATGCATTCCTGTCGGTCTGTGTTCCTTAACCCAGACTGTGTTTCTTGCTGGCAGCTTCGCAGGAACTTCTGACAGTGCAGACGCTGAACAAGAGGAAAACTTCTGGTCTCAAGCATTGGAGGACCTGGAGACCTGCGGCCAGTCGGGGATCCTGAGAGAGCTTGAGGTAGCCTCGATCCCCCTGTTTATCTTGACTGTCCAGACATTCCTTTGTTTTGGTCCTTTTACGTTTGCTTTGATCACAGCAGTTCATTTAAAAGCTTTAACCCCTTTCCACAGGAGAAAGCTGACAGGCGTGTGTCATTGAGAAACATGACCCTCTTGGTAGCTACCTTTTCTGTTTCTACTTTTGCTTGTGAAGCTGCCTTCCCCGCCCTTGCCTTCCGACAGCAGTTTGATTTTATACAATGCAGTTCTTACTGACTTGTGGCCTCTGCCATTGCTCCCCTGCTAACCCTGACTGTACCTGTTTCCCACCAAATCGCTAAGGAGCTAGCCCAGTCACCCAACAGTGGTGCATTTCATTCTCTTAGCTGCTTTAGAAAGGTTTCTTTGGCATGTTTTCATTTGTACCTGGTATAGAAATTAATTTAATCGTTACGAGGAACATAAGAGGAAATGCAACTATATTTTGTTTTGCCCTCACGTTGATAACTCACACGGCTGTTTTAAAAGCCCAGTCTACTTGATAAGCAGGCAGAATATTACTCCCTGCTTCTCGCTGTTCATTGGAAATCTTAATTTTATATTCATGTCATCTGAATCAGAAGAGGAACAGCAGAACTCTGGGCAGTTCCTTAAACAAAGCCATGAATCTGCTGGCTGTATTCAGACTTAGTCTGGGAAGGCCTGGAATGTTTCCTTTTATGTTCTTTCCAAGTTTCCAAGCTGTAAACTGTAAAGTGGTGGAAGTCTCACTTTTGTTTGGATGTCATATGAGGTCCCCGAGTCACTCTAAGGAATGCGAATGGCCCAGCCGGGTGGAACCTTGCGATTCTAAAATGGTTACTCATCTTTGTGTTACTTTGCTTCTCAGTTGCATGTGTGGATATCTTACGTGACTCTGATGTTTGTGAAGCTGCAAAGAAAACATTCTGAAGAGAACAGTAGTTTAAATTTATAGACACGTAGTAATACCTGGCATGAATTTTTGGCTTCAGAGCACAGTTAAAGGGCCTGAGCATGGATAGACTTATAAAATTTAAATTAAGATGTGAGCCATTGATTTCTCTCTTTTTTTTTAATACAATTTTCAAAAAGAGTACAATTCTTAAGGGCCAGCCGGTTTATTTAAACTTTTACCACCCCCTGTACATAGAATGTCAAGGTTCAGTCAGAATAAGGCACACAATTCATAATTTATGAGCACTGCCCTCTCCTGACTTACTTCGCCTCCCGTGTCTTTCCCATTTGATGTACCTCTCTGGTGGAACTCACTCTTATAGCTTCTTTGACATTGGGTCCGTTGAAGGTGCTATAAAAGAAATAGGATGCTCCTGGGCCGTTGCCTGGAAACTGAGTTATCTCATGAAAACAAGGACGGAAGTGTTACGTCATCCTACAGATGCCTCTGTCGGGCTTTATGTGGTGTGTTCCCGAAAATTACAAACACAGAAAGGAAAGGAGCTGGGCCAAAGAGAAGTTAATTCTCAGCTAGGGGAATATTCAACAGGTTCAGAGATTAGAGTCACATTTACAGTAGTATCACAAAAAAAAACAAAAAAAAAAAAAAAAAATCTTCTCTATTTAAATGAATTCTGTTCTCTTTGATTAGGAAAGTTGTTATGTTTTTGTCGAAGCTAGAATCCTGCAGATGAAATTTACCCTCAACACCAAACGTTAAAGCAAACGTTTATAAATATGGATTAGCCAAAATGATTGTGACTGAAAGGAGAATTTACTAATCATTTTCATTATTGCAAGCAATAATTTAGATCCAACCTTACCACTGGGGGGGGAAATGTGTAGCCTTCCCCAAGGCTAAAAGCTCAAACTAAGACCTCAAGCAGTTTTTAGCCCCTCTTACCAGCGGTTGCTTACATAAAACATAGGAATTGCTGGACAGTGGTGGTGAGCTCCTCTAATCCCAGCACTTGGGAGGCAGAGGTAGGAGGATCTCTGTGTTTGAGGTCAGCCTGGTCTACAGAGTGAGTTCCAGGACAGCCAGGCTACACAGAGAAACCCTGTCTCGAAAAAAAATTTTTTTTAATGCTTAAAAAAATAGTAATTATAGTGATCTAATACTTAATATAATGATTAATAGAGAACTGAAGGGGCTGAAGAGATGGCTGCAATGGTTAAGAGCACTGACTGTTCTTCCAAAGGACCCAGGTTCAAATCCCAGTACCCACGTAGGTATTTCACAACTGTCTCTAATTTCCAGTTCCAGGGGATCCGAACACCCTCTCACAGACATACATGGAGGCAGAACACCAATGCAAATAAAATTTTAAAAAAATAGAGATCCCATGTTGAATAAATGCAATAAAAATCAAGTACTGGGTTTAGTATTTCTTAATTAATGCTACTTTAACTTTTTTAACAGATGAAAGCTTAACCAACTGTCTGGGTTATATTTATATTTGCACTTAAACTTTTATAACCCTTTTTAGATGTTATTCATTCGATTGAATTTCAGTTTAAGTGAGCAATCCAGCCATAATTTGAAAAAACTTGGATGAGGAGCCATTCTTGTGTCTCCTCCCTTCCGCTGGCCCCGGGTAAACCCCTTTTCAGTATCACCTCTGCCGGCTCAGCCAGAGTCACAGCTCCCAGATCCATTGATTCTTTTACTTCCACATGCTTCCTGTGGATCTCACAAAAAAAAAAAAAAAAAAAAAAAAAAAGAAGGAAAAACTAGATATAAATAAAGCAGACAAGTATTCTAAGGAGGTAAGAATAATGGGTGGATGGTCATGATTGCAGGGAAAAAAATCACTGGGTGCTGTCAGTTACGCACATTAAACATAGAAACGATATATGTAAGCACCATCAAATGAAAGGTGTCCATGACACCAACACAGCTGACCGTCAGGGAGTGTCAATCAACCTCAAAAAAGTATCTATCAGAAATACGCCATACTATAGATGCCTACTGTTGCTTAAGTTTTAAAGGCTTTTTTATTTAAAAGGGAGAGTTTGGGGTGACAGGAGAAGCCACAGAGCCTGTTGGTCAAGGAATAAGACTTCAACCAGACTTCTAGGGTACGCATACCAGACTCTTGCCAAGTGTCAGAACCTACCAATGATCTTCTTCTCCCCCTGCCCAGTATGAAGGAGAAGACCTATAACCCCTACCTATGAGGTTATGGAGTGATAAGTGATATTCGATATGCAGCATTCAGCAATCCTCAAAGACTTCTCTGCTGCTAGACACCCCATCCTCAGAAGCGGCTGGGGCATAAGTGGTCCAGTTAGAACGTGTTTGTTGATTCTGTTTCTTTTTCAGACAGTTGCTACAACCGTGGATATTTATATCAATACTTGAGAACTGTGCAACTACTCTCTTAGCAGTGCACATAGAAACCGAGCATCAACTGAGAGGTGTAAACTCTTAAGAGGCAACAGATAAATATGCAACTCCCTTTGTGATGTTCCCTCTAATGAATGAATAGTTGCAGACAGTCTGCCCTTGGTTCAATTACTATAGGCATGATCTTGGGCAAGGAAAATTCTTTGTGCTCCGTCCTTTCTGTGAGTAGGAAGGATGAAGTGCCTACCTTGTAGACTTATGGGCTTAAATTAGGTGAATCTATTCAAAAACCTCAACCAATCAAGCTTTGTTGCTTATAGTTTTTGCAACTATATTCTCAGGCATGTTTACCAGTGTAACGTTATGTATATAAGCATCATGTAAGGTACATAGAGCTGGTCACAGTCTTGTTTTTTGGAATCTTGGCATCCTCTAACATGAGGAATGTCCATTCCCATCATGATACTGCTTTCAAATCCTTTGTCACTCCAGTTCTGAGATTCAGTCATCTGGGATGTTATTTTCCCTTGTTTACTATTCAAGGGATATATTTTGAAAAGGAATAAACTTCCCTTTGGCTGTGTGAAATCCAATTCAAGTCTATAATTTTGAGCAAATGGTTAAATCTGATATAAAACGGTAAATTTAAAAAAAAAAAAAAACCTTCCTGAGAGTATTACACAAAGGCCGTTTCTAAGAAACACTGTGTGTGCCGTGAGATGTAGAAGACAAAATGCTGATAAATATTCAAAGATGTGTCTATGCTCATCTTGGGTATAGTCCTGGACCAGAAGATGCTCTGGACAGTGCCAGGCAGGCAGTGTTAGGAGACCCCCTTGCCTCTGCATCTGTAATCTCATTCCACCCTACGGCTTGCTTCTGTTGTCAGAGTCAGGGTAAGCATTGCAGACAGTAGCAGCCTGCCCTCCACTGGGAAGCTCTCCCGCCATGTCTATGAGAAGCACTGAAAGTGGCTTCATGAATCCCAGCTCTTATGGAAATCCAGTTTGCAGTAAACTTATGCTGGAGCTTTTCAATTTGCCTCAGCATCGCTAGGGGTGGTATTTGATTAAATAAACTGGGGGCTTAAATACTTCCATTGGATTTGAGATGCGCATTGTAAATGTAATTGCAGAGCACATCCCAGACTTTCACAGTTCAGCCAGTGCGTCCATTCTCCAGCCTTTAGCTATGCCCTGAAGACACCGTCTTTTGACTGGGCAGGAGAGTTGTGCTTAACGTTGAGCAACTCGACCTTTTCCTTTATCCGTGGTTTAATCGTTTCTGAAAATTGTCGATGCCGCAGGCAACGATCATGTCGGGGAGCACTATGAGTTTGAATCATGAGGCTCCGACGGCTCGCAGTCAGCTGGGGCGACAGGCCAGCTTCCAGGAACGGAGCAGTTCACGGCCTCACTATAGCCAAACAACTCGCAGCAACACCCTGCCCTCGGATGTGGGCAGAAAGTCTGTAACCCTGCGGAAAATGAAACAAGAAATAAGGGAGATCATATCCCCAACTCCTGTGGAGCTTCACAAGGTCAGTCCTCCTCCTTCCCTGTTGTCTAATGTAGCAGCCATTCTGCATGACAGTGATACATTGATGCAGGCTCAGCGGTGACTTCTGCTGTGGGCTCAGGGGAAGAGAAAACCCACAGTTGAAAGACAAAGCTTCGGAGACTTATGTCGTAAAACATGGCCCCTGGGACATTATCCTGGAAAGTGGGGAAGACTGATATTCAGGCGATGTGTTTATCAAAAAGTGGTCAAAATTTACAAAACTAAATGTGAACTTCCATGGTTATGTGGAGCTTTGATGAATGAGTCTATTCTCATTGAAAGGAGGAAGGATTTCCTAGGCATCTTTTGTCCATGCAGCACTGACAAGAGGCTTAAAGCTCATTGGGAAACAGGCTTACCATTGCATTATATACCTACACTAGACATGAGACTCTTCAAAACATTAGATATCCTGGGCCAGGGCAGAGTGAACCCTGGTTATGCTCTATGTTGGACTAAAATATTGTCCACTTCACAGAGAAAACTTGCTCTCATACTTTGCCATACTCTGAGCTACCCACAGATCTAAGACAATATGGCATGTCCCAGGCCACCATGAGCAGTGATAGGGAGGTTTAATCATCTAGGGCAGCACATTATTCTTTTTTTTTAATATATGAGGATCATAAAAAAGGAACAACCCCAACCTCGCTTTTCATGAGAACCAAGACATTCCCTGTCACTAATAGTCTACTAACAGAATTCATTTCATTCAAAGGAGCACATAAGTGTCAGGTTGAAAGGAATTAACAGGTAGCTACTCCCTTTTCCTATAAAGATTTCAACTTCCCTAACTAGCCTGTGAAACATATTGTTTGTTTTGTAGCTGACAGGGTATGATATATCGGGTAAAGTTTGTTTATGCTATAATCCTGGTCCTTTATTTTACCATGCATTCATCCATTCATTGACACTTAGACTGTGTTATACTGTGTCTGCATTCCCTCAAAGGATGTACTATCTATTCGTGGGGAAATTAGAGACCAGTAGTAAGACATCTAGGAAACCATGGGAAGACATTGGATCAGTCCAGTAATAGCAGCCAGCCTGGGCAGCCCTGGAGTGCAGAGGGTGGCACTTCACCCTCTGTAAAGGAAATTGGAAAGGCTTTCTGGACATAGGCCTTGACTGTGTAGGAGGTAGAGTATGGAGAAGCATCTGATCACAGAAAGAAGCATGTGCAAATGAAACGCCATGGTACATTTCAAGAGTAAAATTTTCTTATATGACCAGGGTTCTTTGCATTAAGAGAGCTTCAGAAAAGCAAAGATGCTCCAGGCATTGAGGCCCCATTGCATGGTTTAGCTTGTTTGTTTGTCTTGGATACATCTGCTTGGTAACTCACATATCCTACGTCACACGTTGACTTAGACCATCACGCCATAGGAAATCCCGTGGTCATTAAATTGCAAAGGCTACATGGTCAATGTTAATTATGCCATGCCAAGGAGAAACCCATCTCCTAATTTCCTTGTCAGGGGGGGTGGAGTTGTAAACGTTGCCTTCCCCTTCTCTCAGTTTCTACCCAGGTTGAGAAAAGCATGTTTGTTTGCCTCCCCTCCTTTAGTAGAGAAATGATACCATCATGCACTGGGTACTTCTGTCTGCTGCATATTTTAGCCCTCACGATAGACATTTTTAGTAGTCACTTATTATCATTCATAAGATAAGAAAAGTTGCAGTATGAAATTGTCTTCTTGTTGTTGTTCTTCTTCTTCTTTCTGGAATGAAGCTATTTCCTCAAAGACAGTTACTCATGACCCAGAAACATAAATGCCCTGTCTCCCTATGCTTCCTGCACAGAAAGTATTCAGCAAAAATAATGACAGTAAGCTAGTTGTGGATATTGTTATAACTGAAAAAATTTTAGTAGGGCTGTGCTGAAATACAGACCTTATTAAAAAAGGAAAACTCTATCTCACCCTTAAATCTAACAGACGGCAGTGGGTAGATCAGTTGGCACATTTGTGTGCCAGTATGTGAATTAGTGGTTCATGAGATCATGGGCACAAATGGGTCACCACAGCCTGATAAATGTCACATTGCTTTTTCCCCACCATTTCAGTCATTTCCCCTAAATATGGTTCTAAGTATATTTCTCCTGTAGCTTTACTGTCTTCCAAACTGATCCCGAAACAAAATGAGGCTCTCAGAAACTAAGTGGTGCTCTAAGATGAAAGCCTCCTAAAGCATTTAGCTAAGATAGAGCCTGTGGGCACATGCTTCAGAGTTCTCTGGGAAGCATCTAAGAATGTCTCAGGTACCTTCAGCTGAATTTGGTTACCCTGGTAGGCTGTCAATGTGTTTGCTGCATAGCACACTTCAAGAGTTGAGAAGGAAATGGTCATTAACAAAGAGACTGACCTCACTCTTGACTGTGCCTGTGTCTCATGTGTTTGCATCTTGGGGCATCTGACATGGGAAAAAAGTGTGCTGACATGTTGATTTAGTTCGCTTTCATTGCTGTGAAGGAATGTCTGATGGACACAGGTTGTAGAAAGATTCAGTTTTGTTCATGGATCCAGAGAGTGAGTGCAGCCCATTTCAGTAAGTCTGGCATGTCTGAGAAACTCTCTTTATATCTTGGACCAGAAAGCAGAGAACTATTCAGGAAGCAACCAGTGATAATATGCTCCTTAAAACCCACCACCAACAACCAGCTTTCTCTAGGTAGGCACCACCTTCTAAAGTTTCCACAGCCTCCCAACATACTACCAACATTTGGGGCCAATCATTTGTGGTCCGAATTTTGGGGTCCAGCTGTGGTCCCATGTTCTTTGGTTCCTGCCACTCAAGGTGTCCTGATGATACTGCACACTAGGATGGGAGAACAAATCAGAGCCTGGGATGGGTGGAGCTCTGCAGGATCCGGTCTGGCTGGGAGTGAATGCTGGGGGCAAGAGGGTTTGGGGTGTCTTCCTGAGGATCTCAATGTTACAGCTCTTTTTAGGCAAAGGCCTTCTCTGACAATCTTCAATGACAGCTCTCTAAGGTGATCTTAGCGTGTGTATATTTGTTTTTGTTTGTTTGGGGTGGATTTGTATGCGTACACTTTATTTAGTGTGAACCAACGGTTATATAGTTTTGGGGAAGAAGGTGAGAATATCTAGGGTGGGCAAAAGTCATTGGCTGGAGGTTAAGGCACTGAGATGCCTCATTAGATTGGGGAGCCATTTTAGGAATCTCAGGTGCAAGACCACATTCCTCAGGTGAGGTCTCAGATGCCCAGAGAAGAGGAAGCCCTCTTGACAAAGTGAGTCCACCATTTCGCACTAAGGGCTGATTTGCAGCTAAGGGCTCTCAAGCTTAGCAGCCGGGTCTCCCAACAATCATTCAGCTAGTCATGTCATGGGGGAACATTACATATTCAAATTATAACATTGATAGAATAGAGTTATCTTCCCTGATGGTGCCTTCTTGTCATTAAGCCTTTGTCATGATTAATGGTGGCATGAGATGGGGCTTCAGAAGTAGAAAACCCCTCTCCCCTCTTGGGTTGAAGATATCCAAGCTAGAGTACCAGGCAGAGTCTGAACAAAGATGGATTTTCAGTCCCCCAAAAGGGGTTTCAGTAGAGGAATTTCTCCTATACAGTAGATCAGAGTGGCCATGGTAGGTGACACAAATGTCTCTAAGCATGCTTGCTGTTGCTTTTCTGTTTCAGTCTTTCTGGTTGTTTGCACTGGGCTAAAGTTTGGACCCATTTCATGTCCAGGTTATCCTTCTCACTAGAAGTCGGCATTCAAGAACAGGATGAATGAATTAAAACATAATGAACACTCTCTAGGTGCCACTTGTAAAGTAAACCACAGGCAAATCACAAATGCTCATAGGTCCTCTACCTCCTGGGGGCAGGTCACTAACATCACTTCCTACAGAAAACAGTGTTAGCTTGTCTGTGTTTCTTGACTGCAGTGGTCCATCCTGGAGGAACTGAGAGATGCCTAGGATCTTAGTCAACACACCTCTGGGTGTTTCGAAGACATTTCCATCATCACATAATGAGAGCTCTGGCTTCATGATGTTGTAATCCATTCATAGTTCGAAATTTGAGTAAGTTATTGGGAGTGGTAGGACCTGGAAGGGGAAAGCCTAGTTAATCAAAGAGATGTGTCTTTGAAGGGCACATCTTATCCTGATGTTTCTTTTTCTGTTGAGACAGATTCTCACATAGCCCAGGATGGCCTCAGACTCATTAGGTAGCCTTAAACATCTGACCTTCCTGCTTCTACCCTATGAATGCTCAGATTACAAGTGTGTGTCAGCAGCCTTCCTGGTTTTCTGTTGTGCTAGGGACCAGACTGTGGGCTTCATGCACACTAGGCAAGCACACTACCAAACTGAGCTCGTCTCCAGCCTTGTGTCCACTTTGTGTGTTCTGTGTCTTGTCTCTGGCCACCATGGTGTTCAGCCTCACTGCAGACTCAGAGATGGACATGGCTCCCAAAGACTCCTAGGGAGAACCCAACACAGTAAATTGAAATGCATCCTGCCTTACGTTGGCCACGGTGGCATGATGTCATGTCTCAATTTGCTCTCGTTCCCTTCTTTACTCCCTGCTTTCTACCGGGATTCTTTTCCCCCTCTGTCCTTCAGACCTTTGGAAAAGTCTGAGCTCTAAATGGTCCGTTACTCATCCATTGTGCCGTCGTTGTTATTAGGGTCTTCTCCGGCTTAACTATACATTGTCCATATTCATTGATGAAGGCAGATTCATTAGCTGCCACTTGGAGAAACAAGACATGCAGTCGCATTTCCTTGCCTGGCTCCGTACAGGTGGGAAGAAACCAGGGCTGGAGTGATTCGGTACTCGGTGTGATAGTGTGGCAAACAGTGGTGCTGGACCTACCGTGGTCTCCCGTTTCTCCAAGTTTCTCAACGCCAATGCATACTGAGCTCCTAAACGCAGTGCACGCCGCCTTCCTCTCTATGAATGAACCCAAACATTCCAGCACAGTATACACTGACATTTTTGCTGATGCGTTGCTTAAATACCAATTCGCATCAAACTAACTCCAAGAGCTACTGAGAGATCTCAGACAACAGTTTGAAGAGGGAAACTTTAGATAGTTATTTGGGAGCAGATTATCACCATGGAGTGCCTGTTAAAATGCAGGGTCTCTGTTTTCAGGGACCCTGGGCCAGGAGCACCGTCAGTGGAGTCTCTTGGGGTCTAAAGATTGTGAATCGTGGACAGAAGTCTTGCTAGCTCCAGATGTTATTCTGTTTTAATGTAATCCCAGACACAGATTGGTGGGTGGGGAGAGGAATCAAGGCTATCCTTTAGGTCCTGGAGCTTCTTATTTTATCTTTAAAATGAGTTCTATTTTCTGCTGCGGCTTATCACAAACTCTTTCTCTTTGTAGATAAGGGATGGGCGATCTTGGCTGTGTTTCGTTGATAACGGTCCTCCTTCTTCTTTGGAATCTTAAGCATCTTTGGTGGCCGCTTGATCTATCTCTGTGATGAGTCACAACTTCACTTCCACGGGCACACCTCAGCGCCCCCCCCAAACACACAAAAAAAGCTCTTTTGCAAGACGACAAGTTCCTTGCATTCAGCCCAATTGAGCTTTAAAAATGATTACCTAAAAAAATGAAAAGATTTCTTATTGACACTCACCGGTTCCCTGCCGTGCGTGATTTTCAACAGAAATATAGCACTTAATTGCATGTGACTATTTGTATATGTCTTTTGACAGAAGGATTCTTAAAATAATTTTCCAGGGTTATTTTTAATTTAAGGCTGCTGAGGGCTCAGTCCCAGAATATCTGAGTCACTCCTAGATAGCTCCGACCTCTGCTTTTCCCTCAGCCAAGTTCACCATGTGTTTGCAGCCTGGGGGGGGGGGGGTTGTCAGAAGGGAGGCAGGGTGGTGGCGCTGCTGTACTCCTTGCGGTTGACACCACTTTCTTTTGTAACCCCCCCCTAGTTAGGAATGGGCGTGGCCCTAGGAGGAAAACTGAAAGGCAAATACTTCATTCTTTCGCGCGCCTCTTTCTTCACTAAATATTTGAAGTCACCAGGATTCAGGAGTCTGCATGCCAGGCACAGACCTCCAAACTGCTGGCTCAGGACTGCCCGCAGTGGAAATCACTAGAAGCTAAAAGCAGCTCAATTGGTGTGTGAACTTGGGCTATTATAGCTCTGCTTTGCTGGGCTCCTTTGTCTTCAGAAGTAGAGCGAGTATGGGTCTGGGTTTCCTCACTTCAAAAAGAGGGAGCAGGACCACCTGCTAGCAGGGGAGGGAGACCTCCCAACGCACATTTTCCCAGGTACAGTCAGCATTGTTCAGAGTCTTCCTTCATGGCTCCTCGGCTGTTCAACCGTGAGCAAGTGCCATAAGACCTGGAGCTAGCAAGGGCAGACAGCAAAGCTAGGAGACTGTACTCAGAGACATGGAGGCTCCTTGACTGTCCATGCGTCAGCCTGGCAGCCAGGTTATCCCCTGTGACGCCAGAATATTGGCTAGGATGCCAAGGAACAGACTTTGGGTTGCACATTCCATTAAACAATGTCCCGGCAATCCTCAAAAGGCGTGCTCTCCATTGCTCGCCCGTGGTTGTGGTTCTATTCTTTTTTTTGGTTTTTGTTTTTTCGAGACAGGGTTTCTCTGTGTAGCCCTGGCTGTCCTGGACTCACTCTGTAGACCAGGCTGACCTGGAACTCAGAAATCCGCCTGCCTCTGCCTCCCAAGTGCTGGGATTAAAGGCGCGCACCACCACTGCCCCGCGTTTTGTTTTTGTTTTTTTTGTGGTTTTTTTTCCAGTGATTGACAAGCACAGGCAGGGATTCGAACTTGGGAGAGACTGACTGACTGCGACTAGAGCGATGAGCCACCGCTGGCTGGCTTGTGGTTCTATTCTTATAAACCTTACAAACAAGAACAAAATTTTGTGAAAAAAAAATGGCTCACATTTAAAAAAAAAAGTGCTTTTTTTTCTTATTTTATCCAGTGACAAAGGATGACAGACAAAGCTGTTTAAAGAGCAATCAAGAGGTGTTTTTATCAGTCAACAGCATAAGGGGTCTCAGCCAGCATCACTCCCCCAGGGACTGTCTTTGCCATGCTGTCTGTTCCAAAGGGTGTACTCAGAAGTCCCCTGTATTTTTGCTAGGCAGAGTCCACTTGGTATCTTGTCATGTTTTGTGAGCTGTCCACCTCTACAGTCCGGGGAAGGTACGTCAAGTGGAGCTGACGTCCCGCATCTCGTATGACCTTCAGCGGTCCTGTGAGACAAGCTTTCGAGACGCTGTGCCTTGTTGCTATTTTTGATGTTCTTTATGCCTTCTGTCATGGATCCGACTCCCATGTCCCTGTATGTCTCAGTTACGATTGATTTGTAGGTTGTCGAGTTTTATATCATCTTTAGAGTGTTCGTTTAAGATTCTGGGCTCTCCTAAGGTCTGCCTGTTTCACTGGTGTCCGCAAGCTGGGGGGAAGAGCACTCCGTAGCTTCTCTCCGTATAACTTTGCCGCATCTCTTGTCCAGCAGTGTTGTGATGCTTCAAAGCATAGCAGTATAGCCCATGGTTTAGGTTTTTTCTCTCTTAAGGTGATTTTTTAGTGATCTTTCCTTGTCTGAGCAACTGTGCAATATCAGTTTTCAGGAATCCAATAAAATAAAAAAAATGGATGTTTTGCTCACTAGAACCCCGGTCAGTTTCAACTTGTCTTGCTCCCTCCACCCCTCCACCATGAATGACAGTAACCTTAGGCTCAAATTCTCACAGGCTCAGTACCCGTGGACAGTGTGCCTCTGGATAAGAGCTGACAATCGGATCCTGAATCAAAGAGGCCCATGGGAGTCTACAGGGAATTAGACATCTTTAACCTGGAGAGAAACTGGGAAAGGTTCAGAGCTAGAGAAGCCATGCTGGAGTGGCAGGAGAACCAGGAAGCAGAGGTTGAGTGTGAAGTACCAATGGCATGAGGTAACATCAGGCAGTTCTGAGAAAAGGCACCAGGAATAGGCACCCGTGCACACAGGCAGCCAACTTCTAAACCAGCTGCTTGGGAGCAGCAGAGGCAAGAAGTAAGGCCAGAGACATGGCGGCCCATTACTAGGGGACCATCAGCTCCAGTGGCTGAAGTAGATCTCTCTGTTTTTACTATGAAATAAATGCATTATTCAGGGGCTCCGGGATGAACTAGGAAAGCAGTTGTTAATACACCACAGTTCTTCAGAAGGGCCACCCTTCATCAGCGGGGACTAAGTTCTCCAAGACCAAGTCAGCCTAGAGCCAACCCATGATCCTGATCCTGGATCCTGATCTCACAGCTCAACCCTCTTGATCCTCAGCCCTCAGTGCCACAGGATGCCAGGGGGCAGCAGGAGGCAATATCAGAAGCAGCTGGCCTGTTTCCTCCTCTGCCAAGGGTACTCCCTGATGGACACAGCAGCTGCCTTTCTGACCCGATTTGTTTGGAAACCTGGGTGTTTTAAGGGACATAAACAAAATCTGTTTCCTCTTGAGCTAAAGAGCTGGCTTGGAAGATGGAGTCTTATATTTTATTCTATTCTATCATTTCATTTTTTTTTTCTCCAAGACTATGATCTGTAAGAATGGGTAAGGTAGGCCCACCCTCAACCCTGGCATTGTTTGAAATGCTTTTGCTTAAAGGAACACAGCTGCCCTAGTAGTGTCTGCCAGGAGTAATCCCAAGTGCTGCCAGCTTCCAAAAAAATCAGCATCACTGTTGGGAATGGAGGTGCTGCTTTGACTGGAACGACTGAGCTCTAAGGAGGCTGTCGGGGCTTAGGGACTGCTTCCAGGATGGCTGTCATTTACTGTGACTTTCCCAAGGTGCTGTGCTCAGTTGCTCTTGAAAGGGCAATGAATTGACTCTGGGTAAAGCATCAGTTGGCTCTCTCATCTCTACCTGCAGATATGGTTGAGACAAGCAAGGTAATCTAGCTTTAAGAAATGTAAAACAGATCTGAACTTGAATCTCGTGGCCTCGCTACCTGCTGCCATTGATGGAAAGGGGTGTGGAGGTGGAGTTTAGACAGAATACTAACAGCCATAGCTCTTGCTTTAGATGCTGAAGCAACTGTGTGAAATCACAGCATGGAACTGCTCTCCATTGAACTGTGTCTATCCTTGTTCGCGGTTTTGTTTCAAGAGATACATTGACTCCTTTAGAACAGAAAAACCTTGCAACCGTGTTAATGCCTCAGTTTACCCTGAAGCCTCTCCTGGATAGAGATTCTACAGGATAGACTGTATTTGCATGGGCTAGAAGAGGAAAGCAAAACACTCAAGTTAGCCATCCTTAAAGAGCAGGATTCTGTGTGATGTTCCTCGAAGACCACAAGAGGGCGCACATGAGAAGCAACACGGCAATCGTGATAGATGATTCACCTTCAGTTTGTTGGGCCGTTGAAAATGAATAAAGGCCGCCTAGCCAGCGAGAAGATTCTATATCCAAACAGAAATCATGATTTGGTAGAAGACACCCAGCAAATGAGGTCAGATACTCCAGTATTGAATGCTGGCATGTTTGCATTAGATCAAACAAGTCATTCCGTCAACTTCTTCAAGGCTTCGTGACCTTATTAGAAGAAAGGATGGTTTGTACAGAGTTGTTGAAAGATCAGAGGTAGTCATATAGGAGAGAGGCCTGCATGAGGCTTTGTCTGTGTGTGGAGAATATGTGCTAAAACCTCAGAATCTTTAGAAATGTTGGGGGCCCAGAAATAAATCAAAAGTTAGCGCTAGCAGTCTCCAGGCAAGCAGAGCTGCATGGTGTGAATTATTGTGGCTATTTTGAGACAGACTGTGTTTCCCATCATTATATTATAAATTTCTGGGACCTTTTATGTAAATCTAAAATAATCAACTTCATCTGTGTTAATTTACTACTCGTAAGCAATTTCAGAGGAAAGGCTACAGCTGGCTATTAAAATTCAGTATCTTCTAACCTCAGGACATCTTTCCACAGAAACCTTTATTTCTATTTTAGAGCAGTGAGTAGCCCCTCATCTTGAACAGTTTACCATCGAGATGTGTCATCTGTAAGCCGGGGAAAGTAAAGGGCGTGGCCAGTAACCAGGACTCAGAGGCCTGTGAGCTAACTCATCTTCAGTGTTCTAGTTAACTGGTTGACGTGGGCAGTCTTGGGTGGCAATAGTTGTTTAGCACTTAGTCAGTGTTCTGTTGCTGTGAAGAGACACCGTGACCGTAGCAACTTGACAAAGGAAAGCATTGGATTGGGACTTGAGTGCTTACAGTTTCAGAAGTCCACCGTCATCACGTTGGGAATATGGGGTCCAAGGACAGACATGGTGCTGGAAAACACACCGGTGAAGTGGGAGTTCTACATCCGGATCCACAGGCAGCAGGAAGAAGACTCTGGGCTTGGAATGGGATTTTTGAAACCTCAAAGCCCACCCACCCCCCCATGACACGCTTCCTACAACAAGGCCACACCTCCTAATCCTTCCAAATAGTGTTACTCTGTTGACATATTCAAATCTATGATCTTGGGGGCCTTTCTTGTTCAAACCACACAAGCCCCTCCCAGATTCTGGCCTATAGAGCAGATACCTAAGAGTCACAAGCCAACTGAGCAAAGAAGAATCTCACAACTCTAGGTACATTCTCCAAATGCCTCAGCTGTAAGACTAAAGGGGACTTCCTAATTTCCATTGTGAGCTTGGGCTTGTCTGATTGATTCACAGTATCTTGGGACAGATGCTGATTTCCTTACTCAGCCAATCAGGGAACCCAAAGTGTTGTACAGTGTAGCAAGTAACATAGAGCTAAAAAGCACACACTGCTGGTTAGGAGCTGGGACTATGGGCTCTCCTCAGGAATGCTACCTGTCACACAGAGGACAGGCTCAAACAAAGAAGAAAATGAGTCAAAAATAAAATACCCACAGAGCCCAGGAACAGCACATAGGCAGGCAACTCTAGAAACAGATTTCACCTACTAGTAAACAGGGCCATGGATGGCCAGTCTATCAGCAATCTATTGACAGTTTGCCTTCTTCCCCTTTCCCACCTCCTTCTTTTTCTCCTCTTGAGAATAAAATATAGAAACTTCCCTTCTAGTCAAAAATTGGGGGGTTCCCAATAGCTGATTCCAGAAGAGAGACAAGAAGCATTCAAGGCACAGCAGTGATAACTTGTACTAGAAAACATGGAGCCTATAAGTACGAATGGGTCCTGGGGAAAGGACCATGAGTTAACATGAAAAACACCCCACCTTTTCGAGATGCAAATGTGTTTGAGCATCTAAAAGAATACCAAAACACTTGAACTCAACGAAATATGGACACTCCGCAGGACCAAGTAATTTTCTGTTCTGAAATTGAATTAACATTCACTCTGCCTCTCGTGTACTAACTGCGTTAATCAGACAATGCTAATTGAAGAACACATTCTGTTTTTACAAAGTAATTCTAGTTAATGAATAAGAAAAGTGACAGAACCAGGCAGGAGAAGGTTATTCTTTGCAACCTCAGTGAAATTATTGATTCAGATGCAGGTGTCTGTCGATCACTGTGAGTCTGGACATAGACTGATGGGCGTGTGATGTCATAGGAAGCCCCTTTGCCCCTATGGTGTATTCGTGATTCCCGCATACCCTGACTTCATTGAACACATAGCTAATTGCCATTTAATGAAACGTTGAGATAGAAGACTGTTCTACAGGCTAGAGGATGCAGCCCCAGTGATGATGCAGTTAGCGGCTCCCCCCTCCCCTGCCACGTTCACACTTTTTGTGGTTTCAATTGCTGTGGCCAACTGTGGTCTGAAGGTCTTACATGAAAAACTCCATAAATAAAACATTCTTCAGTCTGTAAGGTCTACACCGTACTCAGTAGCGTGATGAAATCTCATACCCTCCCACTTGAGACATGGGTCTTCTCATCTCCCAGTCTATCGATACCCCAAACTCATCTTGCCCATTATGATTAAGTAGTCATCTCTGGTGGGTAATCTTAGTCATTAACTTGACACACAAGAGGGAACTTCCATTGAGAAATTGCCTCCATTGGATTGACATGTGGACATGTCTGTGGTACATTGTCTCTATTGATCACTGATATGGGAGGGCCTGGGCTATATAAGAAACAGAGCTGGACAAGGAGTAAATAGTAACAGCATTTGCCTTGCTCTCTGCTTTGGTGCAGGCTCTATGTCTCTGCCTTGAGTTCCTGTCTTGGATTCCCTCAATCATGGTTGTGATGGTTTGTGTATGTTCGGCCCAGGGAGTGGCACTATTAGAAGGTGTGGCCCTGATGGAGTGGGTGTGGCCCTGTTGTAATAGGTGTGGCCTTGTTGAGTAGGTGTGTCACTTTGGGTGTGGTCTTTAAGACCCTCATCCTAGCTGCCTGGAAGTCAGTCAGTTTTCTGCTAGCAACCTTCAGATGAAGATGTATAACACACAGCTCCTCCTATCACCATGCCTGCCTGGGTGCTGCCCTGCTCCCACCTTGGTGATAATGGACTGAACCTCTGATCCTATAAGCCAGCCCCAATTAAATGTTGTCTTTATAAGACTTGCCTTGGTCATGGTGTCCTTTCACAGCAGGAAAACCCTAACTATGACAATGTTCTATAACTTGCAATACAAATCAACCATTGTATCAGATCAACCGTGAGGGTCTCTGTGTGCTTGTGGATAGCATTTGACACTCTCCCTGTGTGGTTTCAGGTATCCATGGGGTCTTGGAATGAAACCCTCCTAGATTAGGGGGCTATTGTAATCAGTGGCACTAGGGAACAGGGATGGACATGTGCCCTGGACAAGAGGAACTACAGAGCCAAACACAGAGGCAGTTAATGGCCCTGGTTGGGATCCTGATGATTTAATAAGCTTTCCTGGGCTGAGAAAGATGGTTGAGTGCATAAAGGAGTAGCCATGCAAATGTGAGGACTGGAGTTCACATCCAAAGCCAAGTATGATAATTCCCCACCTTGTTCCTACAGGGAGGTGGGTAGCAGAAAGGAGGCTCCCTTGGAAGCTTGTGGGTCAGGTATCCTGATAAATGCAGCATCAACTCCTTCTCAGAAACAAGACAGGACCAGGTAGATGAGAGCTGACAACTAATGTAGTCCTCTGACCTGTCCATGTGTCCTGTGGTGCATCACATCCATAGTGAAACAGAGAAGCAGGGACACACACACACATATGCACTGAAAAACTTTTTTGAAACAGTAGTTATAAGCTAGGTACAGCTACTAGAAAACTAGCAATGAGGTCAATTGTATCAGTGAATTAATAACATTCAGAGTCTCTATAAAACCATGTATTTCTGTCCTGTAGCTGTCCCCTATGTGTGAGCCATCTAATGTTGTATATAACAGGATAGTTTTTATTTGTAGTAATTGTCACCTGCTATTTACATGCTTCTGGGGTACTGTTACAACAACTTGATACACGTATTCAATGTGGGATGATCAAACCAAGATAATTAAGCATTTCCCTCCCCTCAAGCATTATTTCTATGTGACGGGAACCTTCAGAGTCTTCCAATTCTTTTCAGATGTGCAATACAATCTTGTAGACTCTGCCTACTCCACAGAACTCTGGAAGTTGTTGGCCCTGTCTATGATTTGTTCATTTATGTGTTGGTGACTGATTGTTGATTTCAGACCTCAGCTGTTGTGTCCAGTACTTGAATAAACATGGCATTGTGCATATTTTACACGATAATTTCTTTTTCTTTGGAAAGCCAGCATTAGGATTATAGGGTAACATAGAATCATAGATGTAGTACCAGGGGCTTTGTCTTTGCCCTTTTTGGCTCCCAAGTAATGATAGGGCATTTTTATGCCTCTAGTCCATTTTAGTTCTCGAATATCTGATATGGAAACTTAATAAGTTTATTAACAATCTACAAGCACTGTGCTGGGCAGATACTCATCTATTCTAACGTTCTATGGCTACAACTTCCCAGCTGCATGGTCCTTTGCCTGCAATCTGATTTCTTCCCCTGACTCACTCTGTTCCCTGTGTGTCCTTATGACTCCCCTGATGATCTGCCTGTGATGAATCCACCTGATCCTTGGGATTCCCTGATTGGAATCAGAAGTCCTGCCCTCTTCTCTTCTGCCCAGCTATAGGCTGAATCAGCTCTTTATTAACCAATCAGGTGATGGAAAAGAACTTTTGCACATCATTGAGACAGGAGATGCTCCAAATATCATTGACAATGCCGATGTCCAGACCCCAACCAGATCTCTGAGCATAGCAATCAATATCTGAATACACAGTGCATGAAACCATTCCCCAACATAGAGTTCTACTTTTGGTTTTTGAGGAACTTTCCTAGTGATAACTACAATGTCTGAAGTGGTTTATGTTACCCCCAACAATGGGCGTGATGGGCTCCCCTTTTCTGCACATCCCTAACACCATTTCCATCTTTTGTGATGATGCCCTTTGTAGATGGGGATATGACTCATCCTGCTTTTAATTTGTATCCCCAGTGACTGGTGATATTACGCATTCTTTTCAATGCTTGTTAGCCCGTCTTTACTTGAGAACTGTCAGTTCAGAAGAAAATGATCATCTCTTTAAAGACAGATAGCAACGTCTGGCATTTGTCTAAAAATACTATCCTGAAGAATTAAGAATGAAAGTGACCGAAGTCAATGTAGCTTGTGACAGCTGCTGCTACTGAGTGACGGACCAGGGAGGCTTGGTGCTCTGGCATCTTTATCTTACAAGATACTTGAAGGTGTTTTTTATTATGATGATAAAATAACATCTCTCCCTTCCCTGTCCTCCCTCCAAGCCCTTTCCACTCTCCTTCAAATTCATGGCCTTTTTCATTAATTATTTCATGCAGATATAGATATAGAGAAGATTGAGATGTATAGAGGTATATATATATATTCTTGTTGTTTTGGTTGGTTGGTTGGTTGGTTGGTTGGTTGGTTGTTTTTGACACAAGGTTTCTCTGTATAGCCCTAGCTGTCCTGGAGCTCACTCTGTAGATCAGGGTGGCCTCAAACTCACAGAGATACGCCAGTCTCTGTCTCCCAAGTGCCTTGATTAAAGGCATGTACCACCACCACCCAGCATAGATATTGTTAAATATAACCTACTCTGTATATAATGTTACTTGTGTATGTGCTTTCAGGGCTAATCATTTGGCATGGACAGTCAATTGTTGCACGCTTCCCTGGGGAAGGCCACCTCTCACCACCCCAGCTCTCCTCAGTTGCCTGTGGTTCTTTGTGTAGAGTTGAGGCCTCCTGGGCTTTTCCAAATCCACTTTGTCATGTCCACAAAGTGTCACCAGTGTGACTGCCAAGATGTGAGCGGATAGTTTACTATTTTTAAAACTGTTCTTCCAGGGGTTGAGGAGGTGGCTTACTGGGTAAAAGCACTTGTGGTTTTTCCATAGGATCCAAGTTCAATTCCCAGCACCCACATAGTAGTTCACAACCATCTGTAACTCCAGTTCCTGGGGGTCTTACGCTCTTTTTGTGTTTCTGCAGGCACCAGACACCCCCATGATGCACTTATGTCCAAACATGCAAAATACTCACACACATAAAATAAAATGAAACACCTTAGAAAAAAATTAATTTTCTCCAATAAATACATGGAAATATCACCCATTTTATGGCCTCAGGCAAAAAACCCCAATTACAGAAGGTCCTCAATATTTTGTTGTTGTTGTTTATTTAGATTTGCAGGAG